>JABXJD010000084.1:932500-1010000 GCA_013375575.1 Percina caprodes | reverse complement strand
GTGGCCTGTGACCTCGGTTGATAGCCTCCTTCTGGACTTTGCTTAATCCTTTTGTGTAAAACAGCCCTCGTCTGGTCTGGATCGGACTAGAAGTGATTAGTGCTGTTTGGTGCTGACTCTGCGTTAAAGTTAAAGAAGCATTTTGTTAAACCCTCAACGGGGGAAATTCCAACAATGAGATTACCATTGTTTCAACAGCGTTCAATAAATGAAGTAGCCTTCACTGTGTTGTGTCATTCCTTATTTTACAGCAGTTTTTCAACATTTTCAAATACAATATCGATTGGACTTTCCTTGAAGGTATTGAGACGTATTCTTGTTGCGTTTAACACTAATCACGCCGTCACACTCCCCTCGCCAGCCTGCATCATGTGAGCAAAACCTGCTAATCACAGTGCAGCTGATCTCATTAAACGATCTAAGTAAGACAAAGAAAAGGCTTATTCTGTTCTCTTTGTGGGCTGCATTGGAAAGGGTAGCTCGATAAGTTCTGAGAAATGAGGGCCATTAGGTAACTAGGTTACTATTAGGTTACTATTAGAGATAAAAATGTTTTGCATGCAATAAAAAGTATGTTATTTCACTCTGGTCTATATAATTCACCAGTTGTATGGATTATTGTGAAGCTCTTTGCAACATTTTTCTTATATACAATAATTTCCTGTAATTGTCTGTTTTGCTGCATGACGGTACATTTTACAGTAAAAAGAAAATATGTAGCCATTGTTCTGTTCTTGCTCAGAACTGTTAACATAATGCTCCTTTCATAACTCCGGTGTCCCGTGTGATATTCTCTCACACCCAAGTCTCACACAATCTATAATGGAGAGAGAGACAGAGGGGTGGGGGGTCTCTTTAGTCTCATGCTTCAGTAGTAATTTGTCAGTGGGCATGAATGGACTCCTTCATAAGTGAGTAGACAGCAACGAGGTGTGTGTGTGTGTGTGTGTGCATGCGTGCGTGTGCATGTGCGTGTGCGTGCACTAGCGGGGGTCCTACCTCAGACTGGAGTTTGCTTTAAGCCTCTCGTAGCCCAGATCACTCCTTTGTATCAGCCCACCATAGGCAGTTCCGCTACAGCCAATCAGACTCCACAGAGCCCATTACTTCACTCTCTGATGGTGGCTGTGTCCAGTTAGAAAAGCATCCCCCCCAAAAGAAATGCTATTTCATTTAAAGCGAGCAGGATAAGTGTGACTTTGTAAATAGAAAAAGTTCCCTTTAGAACTTAGAAAAAACTAACTCCAAATTAAACACGAACATTTTAGCTTATACGTAGCTTATAGGCCAAAAATAATATCCAGTAAAACAGGGCGGAGGACACGTGCTCACGGTTGATTGGCTCTGACTCATAAAAAATACATGACTTCTTTAAAATAAAATACACTGCATGAAGTCTGCTACTGTGTGTTAATTTAAATATAGGTACACCTACATGCAGGCCTAAGAGATTATGAGCCAGTATATTATATTATACTATTAGGACTATAGCAAAGACTGCATATGTAGAGGATGTATAAATTATAACTTCAGCTGGAGTACCTTTTCCTATGGCAATTCTGTATTCTTAATACAGCCTTAAATACCAGTTTTTAGGCCGCCAAATTGTACACACATTAGTGCAAATGAACTAAGATGTCAGGGTTTCAATCTCCACCTCTGGAAAGTGCCGCGTCTTAGCTGGATTACGTCTCGCCAGGTTGTGCATGTAGGGACTAGGCCTCAAAACCGAGAATATACTGGGGCGGGATATTTACATTACGATTGTTTCCAGCCGCTGCATTTATCAATGTACAAACATTCTTACGCTCTGATTGGTGTGATTCGACCGTTTCATGAATCTCACGTGAAGCCTGACGTGAGAGGATTTCTGCGCTGGTTTCTACGTTAGGTTGATAAATGAGGGCCCTTGTGAGCAATTTCCTGCATTTTTTACTCACTATTAATTCCATTTTGCTTGCAAATGGTGTCGTGAGCAGACACCTGAGGCAAGCATTATCAGTGAGTGTGTGCGTGTGTGTGTGTGTGTTTTCAGTATGAGTTGGACGGAGGCCAGCTATTAGAATCCGGCTACACGGTGGAGTCTCCACTTCCAATTAAAATTTCACCCACAAACGAGGAGTTGGTGCATTTCCCACTGGAGTAAAGCTATTGTATGAGGAAACAAAGCTCTGATTATTGTGCTGGTGAGGAATTTATGAATGGGCATAAAGGATGGCAGCCATTGCAGAAAAAGTGCCTGATTGTACTCTACAGACTGTGACAGGGTGTTGCAAAATATTGTTGTCATGGAGGAACATGACATAATCGTTGATAAATGTAGTTCAGTTGTTATTTCCTGCTGTGTCATGAGCCAAATTCAATCTGATAAAATGTAGACTGACGGAAATGTTGGGTTGATAAGATAGTTATTAGTTATATATAGTTCCCTGCAGACACTTTAATGGTTACCCTTCAACCATGGCCATGCCACCTGCCACCCAAGGACACAGCCTTGATGAGAAGTGAATTTGATCAGTCTGAGGGGGGGGGGCAGGTTTGTCTCAACTGTAGCTGTAGCTGCGGGACTGTAAGAAGTTGTGTGTCAAAGCTCCGAAATTGTTACACAATCCAAAACAGTGAAACAAACAATTCACTCTGTCTCTGCGTGGTGAAACTCAACAGCCCCACTTTTACATCTGGTATTAAAAATGATTTTTTTTTGTTCCTCATACTGATAACATCTACCTACAGATTGCATATAAATGCTGCATTCCAGACACAATTGTTAGCCTCTAAGTTACAACTTCAAGTTACGACTCACGACTTGGTAGCGTTCCAGGCAAAGTCACGGCAAACCCTTCTAACTAGCGTTAGCTAGCGGCTACCTAATCTTGACGTTAGCTAGCGCTAGCTGATACTAGCGATTTCTAGTCTGCAACATAATTTGGGCTTCATTTAATAAACATAACCTGTAGTAGCACACAATTGTATGTGTATTGTTTTGATTACAATGTGCGGAGTTACTTTACGTTGCCTGTTTATGTCTATTTCTTTCTGTTTCTCACTGTTAATCACCGGGCGTCTTTACAGCATCAACAGGGGACGCCATTGTTGTTCATGTGCGTGTGACAATCTGCTACAAGTTCATGGGTAGTAAGTTACGGGTTTGTCTGCCGTTCCAGGACGCTTTCACAGGTAGAAGGTTGTGAAAACACTGGTTACGGTTGCCTGGAACGCAGCACAATACCTGGTGTAAATGGGTCAACACCCAGGTGGGTTGCATCACTGACCCAACGAGTCAGACCCGCCTGCTTAGTGCTGATCCTCCAATCTCTTCCCACTTATGCCCGATCAACCAAACTACAAGATTTATTGTATTATTACATATATATTTTTATCCACATTAAGCCCCATCCAGATTTGCTTTCCAGCTAATTCATTCGCCAAAGGGTTAATTTCTCAAGGCTTCAATTGCTCACATAGCCACCTGATGGTCAAAGAGTGTAAAACAGGCAGATATTACATACTGTATTATCTATGTGATCTGTTAAAAAATTGTATCAGACAGTTTTTGCACCAGTAAAGACTTAGCATTAAGGATGAAGGAAAAATCAATATTCACGTAATCCATTTATATCAATAGGTGTATTTTCTTGGTGGTATAATATGATTAACAAAACTGTATAATAAACATATTTTCTTGAGAAATGCTGCTATAAAATGTGTGTAAAACAGTTTTTTTGTCATAATATAATAATAGCAGGAGGGGAAGTGTATTCTAAAACTGGAAAGTGGCAATGAATGTGCTTGTGTAGTAATGGATGTGTAATAAAGTCCTGTAGATTTGGACCACTTTCTAAAGCAGTCACGTGGTATGGATGTAACTACAATGCATTGTTTGGATTTTAACAATTCTGATTCTTCCCTTCGATTCCCATCCTTTGAGGGGTGGAGTTGTATTTTCACAAAATAGAGGAAAGTTTTATTTAGATTCAGTGGTGGTCTGCAGTTCCAGGACTCTGTCAATGTAAAATAAAGCCACACTAGAGCGCTGCTTCCTGCGCTCCACGGCTGCAACACAACACGCGCCTGGCTGCTTCACAAACCAAAACTTGCGCATATTAAATTGGGAAGCGATGATCGGATTTGAAACCAAATCCTCTAAACGATTCCAGTAACGACACACACACACCGAGCAGGAATCAGTTCTCGATGCCCAACCCTAGATGTAAACTATGGCGTCATTTGTCTAAAACAAACCAAGCTTTGATACGTGTTTTGTGGAAAACTTCGAGGATTTCTCCACAAACACACATAACTAACCTTTTAAGACAACCATTGCTTCTTGGTCTCACTATAAGACTTGAATTATCTGTAAGGTAGACATGCATCTTTGTGTGGACAGTTATCTGAAAGAGACAAACTGGCAAAGGTGAGAATTAAATAAAGTTGCCTAATATATTCCTTTAAACAACCGCCAAACTTTAGGATTGCTGTTTGATTTGCTCGATTTAGAGCCATGATGACGAGCGTCATTTCATCACTGTACGAAGCACGTTTGTCCCACTGAACCCCAACTTTTCTCTTTCCTGAACAGTTCGGCCATATTGGGAAGATGTGCATCAGGTAATAATTCTCTACGGGGAATCCAGGAGGTTACGCCTGTACTGTTAACACTTAATCTATTTTTTTCTCAATCCATCCCTTCATCCATCTGTCCTTTCCTCCATCCAGGACTCACATAGGATCATCCAACCCCCCACTTCCCTCCTCTCCCCACTCGGTTTGCCGGGTCAGTGAATTTGCCCTCAGAGAGGTTTGTACAGGAAGAGAGGGCTACAGGGGTGTGGCATGTCGACCAGTGTCTTTGATCACCATGGGGGTTACAACCCCTTTTATTCCACCTGATCAACACTGTACTGACCTTATGGTCCGACCCCCAGTGGAGAAACCGCTGCATCTGGGGCTCAGTGGAGGTGCACAGGGAAAGCTTTGCACAAATTCTTTGTCTTTCCCAACGTTTTTTCCCCTCACATATTCATTAGAGCCACAAGTACCGATCACGACGGTTGGGGAAAGGCTCTATTGAAATCGGATTGTTAGGGCTAAAGGTGTGTTAAAACTCCTGGAAATTTGCAACCACATCAGAATAAAAACATGTTATATTTTATGGGCCCTGTGCTTGGGTGTAACAGAAGGGCTCGATAGCGCCCCGTCACAAATCTCAACGAAGCAGCCCTCGCCATATGTTTGACCTAGATATAAATCGGAGGGCATATGTACAGTACGTGTGTGTGACCAATTTTTTTTTATATATTATTATATAAATATACTAGTTTTAATGTTGACACCAGCTTTATGAAAATGTTTTATTCCTGTTTTTCCATTATTATTCCATGAACTGTATCAGGACAGGTCTTTAACCCTTTTCAATTTTTGTCCCTTTTTTAATGTTGAAAGTCAACACTTGTTTGTTGCTTTTTCAATTTTTGTCCCTTTTTTAATGTTAAAAAAAGGACAAAAATTGATGAAAAAGCAACAAACAAATGTTGATTTAATATATATATATATATATATATATATATATATATATATATATATATATATTGCCAAAGAGCGTTGTGTGGAATCAATCATGTTATTTTGGGGAGACTGAGGAAAACTAAAACCCATCTTGGCTGATCCGAGGCCATTCACTGGTGCTAATGTATGCTGCTACCATCAGGGCGCAGATACAACCTGCTGCAATGCAGCACCAATAAGTTCAAGAAGTCATTTATTCCTGCTACTATCAACATTGTAAATTACTTTCTTAAAATGTAATTTTTTCTAATTATGCCGTTGTGCTTTTTATTTATGTATTACAGTTGGCTTAAAACGAAATTGCCCTCCCTCCACGGATAATAAAGATACCTTGAACCCCTTGAATTGTTTTGAGAAGCATGTAGCTGGGGGTCGTTATTACAGTGAGTTGTGAGTGTTGCAGCTTTAAGAAGCAGTTCTGTTGGAAGGCGCTAAAGCTCATGCTGGTTGGGTGAGTTTTGTTGTAGCTTTGGTCTCTGTTGTATTGTGCGTCTTGGAAAGACGTGGTTGGCTAGTGAGCCTTTTTGATTGGAGAGACCTTCTGGCCGCTACGTTGGGTTGAACGTACCGTTTGTGTAATTCCAATTCTGTGTGCTTTGGGTGGCTGTAATTCTGAAAAAAAGCAAGGCAATTTGAAGGTTAATGTATTTGTCTGGCTGCGGATCACTTGGTTGGACACTTGAACACTTGACACTTGACACACAATTTAGTTGAACATTAAAAGTATTTTGGGTCATGAGGTGTAAGGCTGCATACTCTACATACTGACCAATGACATTTCACTAGTACAGTAAAAGATCTCACTGTTCCCAAGTTGCTTTCTTTGGCTTTGTTCCATCTTGGTTCCAGTCTATGAGCCGGGTTGGGACAATGTTATAGTCATAGGACCACCAACTGGCAGCAGGAAATTAACCTTGGGTGACAAACATCTGATTTACATCTAGATTTGATTAGGACAATCCACATTTATCAACATTTCTGTAAATGTGCCAGTGTTAGCCAGACGGCTAATTTTCAACTGTAGTCCTGGTTACCTGGCATGCATGTCTTTGTGGCGGGAGTAAACCGGAGCATCTGGAGGAAACCCACACAAACGGGGGCATGCAAACTCCACACAGAAAGGGCCCTGCCTGGACCGGGGATTGAACGCTGCAGTGTTAACTTGCTGTGAGGAAAAAGTGCTAACAACTGAGCCACCATGCAGTCACACATGGAAGTTACACTGTGTGATCTACTCTGGTTACAGAGCGACATAATGCATGCTCAGTGCAAGTTGTCTAACGCCACATAGTGGACACAGGGAGTGATCCAAAACATCAACTCCTGCACCTCACACTCAAGAGAAAAGAGACACAGAAAAGTAACCTGAAAAAGCTTCTATTATACCTTGTCAACCTGAAAAAAGAACATCTGGCACCTCTGTAGCTCTGAAAATGTCCTGACGTTGCTTTACCTTGTCCCATAAACACATACCAGAGAGCTATTCTCTATCATTCTTATTTTTCTCCCCTCTTTGCATCAAAACATTTCAAAACTATGGTGTGTGTAACTGTGCTAATGGAAACATCAGCAATAAATACCATTATTGGAGTCTAAATATAACACATGTACACAATTTGCAAAATGTTATAAACAGATTAATATCTGCAATAATCGAGTTCTTCCACTTCTGGTGTGTCTTTCACAGGAGGGATTTTATAAGCTGGTTTACTACCTGCGTCACTGCTGCCATCTGCTGTTCCTCTGGTAGTGTTGCCTGGTTTGTAGCGTGTAGGTGAGTGTGTGTGTGTGTGTGTGTGTGTGTGTGTGTGTGTGTGGGGGTTGCTTTCAATCAGTTGCATCCAGACCGATGCCATCGCTACAAACAGCAATATTTGAAACAGAAATTGTAAGAAGACTGTAAGAATTGGTAATCAAATTTTTTATTTAAAGAGCCAAACAAAAGTGCAAAGCATTAGTCCAGATGACAACATGCAGAAAAGTACACTACACACCGAAGAAGGCACAGTGCACTCTAAAACAAAGAGAGAAAATATGGGAAGGAGAGAGAAACAACAAAACCACAATAAGGACTTGGCACACATCTACAACATGGACTTCAAGGATCTAGCAATGCTGAGCTTATAGGGAAACATTGTCAAGTCACAAAAAGTTGAATATGATTTGGATCTATTTTACAGGAAAGGAACGTGCAATACTAAATGTTAACTCTCGACATACTTCCTACCAGTTTCGGGATATTACGTCAACTGATAAAAAGATAAGATAAGATTAGATCCAGGGATGCACCAAATCCAGGATTTGGTTTCGGTTTCGGCTGAATGTTGAGCTTTTTGACGACTTTTTTTCCACCCAACCCTACGCTTGTACTAGACACGCTACGCTTGTTGATGTAATGACGCCGCCAATGATTATGGGAAGGGAGCAGAAAAAGCGTTGTTTGGCACTACTTTCAGTCAAAAGAGGGAAAGGTTACCTCACCTTTCTTTGCTTTGCCTGCACAGAGAATTTAGCCCCCCCATGAGGAAGAGAGAGACATCATGACTTTCAAACAAGCAAAGTGGCAGTTGGTCAAGGCCACACCCCCACCTCCACCTTGCCCCCTTTCTCCTCCTCAAAAGCTACAGACTCAGAAATGGCACATACTAAGGAAAGCTCATTATGGGACTGACTCTAGTGGCTGTACTTCTGCACCAAGGCTGAAATTTGGGAAAGAGACTTCAGATACAGTATTAGGGGACCACTAAGGTCTATATAAAAGAGACTTCAGATACAGTATTAGGGGACCACTAAGGTCTATATAAAAGAGACTTCAGATACAGTAGGGGACCACTAAGGTCTATATAAAAGAGACTTCAGATACAGTATTAGGGACCACTAAGGTCTATATAAAAGAGACTTCAGATACAGTATTAGGGACCACTAAGGTCTATATAAAAGGGACTTCAGATACAGTATTAGGGGACCACTAAGGTCTATATAAAAGAGACTTCAGATACAGTATTAGGGGACCACTAAGGTCTATATAAAAGAGAGGGGACCACTAAGGTCTATATAAAAGAGACTTCAGATGCAGTATTAGGGGACCACTAAGGTCTATATAAAAGAGACTTCAGATACAGTATTAGGGGACCAATAAGGTCTATATAAAAGAGACTTCAGATCCAGTATTAGAAGACCACTAAGGTCTATATAAAAGAGACTTCAGATGCAGTATTAGGGGACCACTAAGGTCTATATAAAAGAGACTTCAGATACAGTATTAGGGGACCACTAAGGTCTATATAAAAGAGACTTCAGATACAGTATTAGGGGACCACTAAGGTCTATATAAAAGAGACTTCAGATACAGTATTAGGGGACCACTAAGGTCTATATAAAAGAGACTTCAGATACAGTATTAGGGGACCACTAAGGTCTATATAAAAGAGACTTCAGATACAGTATTAGGGGACCACTAAGGTCTATTTAAAAGAGACTTCAGATACAGTATTAGGGACCACTAAGGTCTATATAAAAGAGACTTCAGATACAGTATTAGGGGACCATTAAGGTCTATATAAAAGAGACTTCAGATACAGTATTAGGGGACCACTAAGGTCTATATAAAAGCATGGGAGCATGGGACTTTTAATGGACTGAGGATGGGAGTAGGATTCGTATTTGGTTTTGGAACCAGTGAATTCGGCCAAACCACCATAATCTGGATTCGGTACATCCTTAATTAAATCATTGTCTCCTTTAGGATAAATTTGTCTTGTGCATTCAAGAACATGTACAATAAAACTACAGTATGACATTAAATATTACACACTTCACATATGACTATTGATTTTGTTTTATTACCTTACACATAATGATTAAGTGCAAATGGGAAACCATCAGGTAGCAAACATATCAGTGTCTTAACCACATAATTACATAATCACAATCAATTCATGCTGGAGATTTATCTTTGGAGATTGTGCCACATGGGCCAGCAGAGGGCGTCACGGTGCCTCGGCGCTCTGGATCCTGACAGAAGGCCACAGGTTCAGCTGCTGCTTCCTTCTCCATCTCCTAACTGTTCTCGTTGTTTAGGTTGATTCAGTCAGGTGTAGTGGAATTTGAATCTGAATTTTTGTTCCTGTTTTTGTGTCAAGGAAGAAGTACCTGTGCACGGTGAGTCACATGCTTGTACAGGCCCCCAGAATATGTGTGCATTAGAACAGTTTAAGATGGACCAAATTGGTTATCTTTTATGTTTTTTCTATTTGTTTTCCATAGATTAAATCTCACCACAAAGCCAAAGCTCAGATTTATCCTCAAACTCCACCTGTGTCACAGTCTGGCTCTGTGTCCAGATGCTCTCAGACTTTTTGTAAAGACTGGACTTGGTTGATTTTTTCTGTTTGTTAACGGGCTGCCCATCTACACACCTGCTCTGAATCAGCCTCGTTAGTCCTTCCCTGAGTGTTCCCAGCCAATCAGCTCCCTTCTCCTGCCTAATCACCCAATTCCCCTCACCTGAGCTTCCCTGCCCATCTCTTCACCTGCACTTCCTTCCCTCGTTAGATTAATAATAATAATAATAATGATAATAAAAACAACAACCTTTATCTATACAGCGCTTTTCAGATTTATTATCAGATATTTACTTACAATAAAAGGATAAAAGACAACTAGACAATAAAATTAGACAATAATTGAAATAATAATTATATATATATATATATATATATATATATATATATATTCCCTTTTTATACTATTAAAGGTAGGCTACATAACAGAAACGCCTATTTATAATAAAATACAGTTTCAACAAAAACGGAGGACTTTTTGGTAGGACTGTTGTATTAGACTGCAACAGTTTGGGTTCTAATGCCACTGGACCTAAATGTGCATAGGCATCATTTACAGGGGGGATGGGGGAGTTACAACCTCCCCCATCATCAAAAGTGGTTAGTGCAACCCACCTCAAAAACCTATTATAATTTCCTTTACATAAATAAAGACATTTGCACCATAACTTGATGCCGAAGAATTGACCAGAATGCAGAAAATGAAGTGTTTGATATTCAAAATTTCAGTTTTACTCATAAGTGGAAATCTCAACCCCCCCCACGTTGAACCATAAGTGACACCCTTGTAAATGCATATTATTTAAATGAGTAATTAAGTTAAGAAGCAGTGCATGGTGCAGACAATTTGTTGGGGGAGGGGAGCAAAAACAGTTTCAATGTTCAGCTGCAGAATCAACAGAGCCTCGGACTCCTTGAACCCACCGGACGTACTCATGTTACATTTTTTATGTCCAATTAGTCATTTGTTAATCAGCCGTGCAGCCCCAGAGACTAAAAGCCAAATCATAGAAGCACTTCAGAAAATGACAGCTGCGCCATTGAAATCCAAAGGTAATTTCCAATGCGTGTCCACAGTCCTTCAATTCGCTCCAACACCAGCCCATCAGAGCTGAGGGCAATTGTTGCGACCCCCCCACCTCCTGCCTCCCCTGGGGCCTTGTTACTTTCTCTCTCCCACCCTGCATTCAGGATTTGCCCCTTTTCCCCACCCCCACTGACAGGATCCTATCCAAACTCTGGTATCCTGCAGCACCAAAGCATCATAACCTGCTTACGTGTATTTAGAGAAAAATAAGGGAGGAAAAAATAAAATGTGAGCAAAATCATAGCCAGAGAATCATAACGTGCTTGGATCTGTTATGTTATGAGTGGGAGGCTGTTACATTTGTGTATAACTCAGTAGGAAATGTGCTAAACTGAAAAATGAATTCCACATTTAAAGACCTGCACAATAAAAAAAGAGCCATCCTGAGTTTTTTATTGTGAATATTATATAAGTTTATAGATTTTAAGACCACTTAACAAAAATTAGGCTTTTGCAGCTGTGGCTCCTACACTAACAGCAACTTTATCGTGTTCACGATTTAAGTTTTCAAACTCTTTACACCACAAATATATTTAGGTTTTATTTGTCTTCTTGTCCTTTTTACTTTCTTTCTGGATGGTTTCGTAAAGGGAAGGAATTTCTAGTTTTACTTTTACTTATAAGACAAAAGCAAAAATGACAAAAGACCTTTTGTTCTTTCTTTTGTATTCATAAATACAATAATAAGAAATAGCAATACCACAGCGTTCTGAACACAGCTGACTTTGATGGTCATCAGCAGTAGAAAACGACACCTAAAGTAAAAAAGTGAGTATATAAACAACAAAAAAGAAGGAAGGGCCTCAGTCTGCAGAATATATTTGTCCATCTCCATTTTGTGTTCCCTCCACTTATCATTTAAAGCCCTGGACGATCTGGACACCCTGAAAGACCTTCCTGAGAGCCCTCCTGACTTCTTTATTCTAAGTTATATATCAATTTATAGATAAATCAAGGCGTATGTGACTATCTTCATGGTTTTTAATATATTCTTGTCCTCTTTTACTTTCTTTCTGATGGATAATTTGGGAGAGAATTCAAAGGGAAAGAATTCATATCACAGTTCAACAACATAATTCATCTTATAACAAAATAGCTTTTGTTCTTCCTTTTGAGGCATGAATAGCATTATTAGAAATAACAATGGCACAACGTCCTGAACACAGCTGACATTTACGCTCATCAGCAGAAACACAATACAGCAAAACGTAGAGAACCAGCAAAGTAGAGAGAAGAGCCTCAGTCTGCAGAATATGTGTGTGCCTCTCTGTTTTGGATTCCCTCCACCTTTTTTCATTTGTTAGCTATAAGTTTAACTTTATTGATTCCTAGGACATTGCATATTAGACCGCGAAGGTAACTGCGCTGCATGGCACACGCAGAGCTCTCCACTCAGACATGGGGAGGGACACAATATACCAGAGATAAGTAGGCAGATACAATAGAAATTAATTCAGCATGTTTAAGTGCAGCTGTCTGGCCACCACTGAGCAGGTGCCACCCCCGCCCGCCTCCATCTATCCATCCATTTATTCATCCATATACACCCTTCCATTTCAGCTACACTTCACCGACGAGCTGTAATAAATCCTCAGAGAAAGTATGCCCTGTATGAATTATGATCTCACTGAGCCAATTCAGGGTGATGGTGATGGATATGGTTCCGTCCCTCCATCTTTCCATCTTACAACCAACACTTGACCTTCCTCTTTCACTTAATCCCTCCTCCACTTCTTTTGTCACTTTATCCCTCCATCTCCCTCCGGAGGCAGACTTTATTATCAGGCAGAAACGACACCTGCCTGGGGCCGTGCAAGAGACAAGGAAGCAAAAAAAACAACAATTGTATTCTTTCTATTTTTTTTCTTTACTTTACCCAACATCACTCTTTTCAATTCAATTTTATTTATAGTGTCAAATCATAACAAGAGTTATCTCAAGACACTTTACAGAGAGAGTAGGTCTAGAAATGTACTTAGTTACATTCCACCACTGAGTATAACCTTTAACCTCCATCCATCCATCCATCCATCCATCCATCCATCCATCCATCCATCCATCCATCCATCCATCCATCCATCCATCCATCTTCATCCGCTTATCCGGTATCGGGTCACGGGGGCAGCAGCTCCAGTAGGGGAACCCAAACTTCCCTTTCCCGAGCCACATCAACCAGCTCCTGGTTGATGGGGGATCCCGAGGCGTTCCCAGGCCAGGTTGGAGATATAATCCTGGGTCTTCCCCAAGGCCTCCTCCCAGCTGGACGTGCCTGGAACACCTCCCTAGGGACCACCCCCGAACCACCTCAACTGGCTCCTTTTGACGTGAAGGAGCAGCGGCTCTACTCCGAGCTCCTCTCGGATGACTGAGCTTCTCACCCGATCTCTAAGAGAGACCCAGCCCTCCTCCTCCTGAGGAAACCCATTTCGGCTGCTTGTACACTGGATCTCCTTCTTTCGGGCATGACACCTTTAACCTTTGGTCTTTTAACCCTTGGTTTATAGGAGTACATGTTTTGAACTAGTAACTAGGTATATTTACTCTAGTACTGTACTTCAGTACAAATTTTAGCTACTTGTACTTTACTTGAGTCTTTTCTTTTCATGCCACTTTCTACTTCTACTCCGCTACATTTCAGGGAGAACATTTTGACTTTTTACTCCACTACATTCATCTTTAGTTACTAGCTACTTTACAAATTAACATTTTGCACACAAAACACATAGTAGTTTATAAAATACGATGTTTTATTAGAAATGAAACTACAATATAACAGCCTACAAGCCCAGCTGAAATGATTAGACCATTAAACACGTTGTTGATTGGATGTAAGAGGCTGAGGACCACATGTAAATAAATGTATTGAGTTCTGAGTTTAAAGTCAGAATTATAAACTTTTTTTAAAAAAAGAAAAAAGAAAGTGACTATAAAAAGGAATTCTGACTTTTTTTAATTAAACAAAAATGTTAGACTTAAAATTAAAGAGTCAAAACATTTCTGACTTGATTCTCAGAACTCAAATACATTTTTTTTTCTCCATATAATTTGAAATAACTGTTTCCAGTTTCTAAAATGTGAGGATTTTTCTGCACTGAGTACTTTAATACTTCACGTACATTTTCCTGATTATACTTACATAATTATACTGTAGTAATGTTTTCAATGCAGGACTTTTACTTGTAACAGTGTGGTACTAGTACTTTTACTTAAATAAAGGATCTGAATACTTCTTCCACTGTCTGAATGTCAATCAGTGCTTACAGGAGGACTAAATGTCTGCATCTATAGTCAATTACAGTTAATCCACTTTGTGTGCTCATAACTTAATAGTCTCCAGTAGAAGATGCTCTTATTATGTTTTAATTAAGTCCATATTCCTTTAAATACGGATATGGTAGGAACAAATACTTACACATCAAAAACTATATTGCATGCAGATAAAAAATGGTCCACAGACCATGTTGAAAATTAAAGTATACTAAAAAAAATCCTGCCTGCACATAGTCCTTAAAGAAAAAGGGGCCCCTTATTTAGCCTGAGGCCTTCAGGACCCATGAGTCCACCCCCAAAATCTCCATCCCTCCACCCTTCATCTTAATACAGCCCTCCTCCCTCTCACCTCTGTTTATTTAACCCTCCTTTTGTCCTTGGGTCAAATTGGACCCCTTTTCAAAGTTTCTTTATCTGAAATGTAGGTTTATTTCTTCTGAATTGCCCAAAAAGTAACACGCATGGCTCCCTACAACACTAATTTGCAAGTAAAATTAAAGATCAGATCAGCACTTTCATAGAATTTTAGCTGTTTTTCTCAATTTTTTTTTAGCCTTTGAAAAAAAATGTAAATGGTTTCAAAAGAGTATTCGCACTAAACTATGACAGTCTGAGATTATCCACATTCCACGTTCCTCTGATCTTAACAAGATAATGTCATCATCATTTTAATTAAAAAAACTTGATATAAATAAGGTTTCTTGACCATGAATTCCAAGAATACGCATACAACTAGTGGTGGTAGTGGGTAAAAAAGTGACAGACGTACAAAATAAAGCATTTAAAAAAGAGTTAATTTTCAATTTGGAACCAGGAGTACAGGTGCATGGTCGAGAGAAAGACAACACAAGGGTTAAGTTGCCTCTCCTCTCCTCTCCTCTCCTCTCCTCTCCTCTCCTCTCCTCTCCTCTCCTCAACATCCTTTCTCCATCCCTCCATCCACGCTCCACTTGCACTCTTTTTCTAAGCCTCTACAGCTATTCTCCATCTTTCTGCCCTCTCTCTCTCTCTGCATCCCTTTTTCATATCTGTTGCCTTTTCATCTTACACTCCACCCCCTCCATCCTTCCCCTCCCTTCACCCCCCCCCCTCCCCTCCCGCCGGTGGCGTCTGTACACCGACGGGGAGCACAGACTCTAGTTGTCAGTCACTTTCCCAGCGAACAGACGGCGGCAGCAGCAGCAAGAGGAGGTAATCCCCCCCACCACCACCCTCTCTTGTCCACCCCACCCCTTTCTACAAACGGGTGGCAAAACCTCGCAGGACACCTGTGCTGCTGGACTGAATACTCTCCCCTTTTTATGGTCTTTGTGAAACACGATTTCAGATCTAAATTCACACCCAAATCGTGGATGGTGCTGATGGGAAGCAGTGGTGAATAAAACGGGGGATGTAGACGCGGAAACAAGCGGACAAATCTGCCTCGATTGACGGTGACGGTGACGGAGCGGTCGGCGGCGGCACCACCAGCACCACCACCAGCAGCAGCAGGAGCAGCAGGAGCATCAGTCGCTCGGCGGATGGAGATGCCTGCTGAAGGCGGAGGGATGATGATAGTGATATAGCAGGTGCTGCAGGGTTGTGCCGCATTGCCTGGCCGCCGCGAGCGACGCCGGGGAGACGGTGATGCTGTCGTCGTCATTGTGTCACAGACAGAGAGGAGAGGCTTTGACATGGAGGGAAGCGGCCGCGCGTCTGTGTCTGTGAGCTCAGGCCGCCCGGATCAGCAGGTTGGATGTACCGCCTGAAGCCTGGAGAGAGGACCTGAGTCATGACATAGGCGAAAAAAATGCAATAAAGTTTAATTCTTGACTGTGGAATTGCAATGTTTCTGTGCGTAAAAGTGAACGGCCCGTGAGGATGCATCATAGGAGCATCATAGCAGCAGCGTCTGTGCCAGTTCAGCGTGGATTACGTCTACAGAGCAGCAGGCCTCCATCTGGAGTCAGCTTGTGATCAGTAAAACCATACAGAAAAACCATTTCATACACTTCACCCTGTTGCTGTTGGGGGAACAATTGATTGTGTTGTTTGACTGGAAGCTGGCTGTGGAGGGACAGCTGTTGCCAGAGATGACTCACTTACAGACTGGCCTCTCTCCAGAGACCCTGGAGAAGGCCAAGCTGGAGCTGAAAGAAAACCCAGAGACTTTACACCAGGACATCCAGGAGGTCCGGGACATGATCATCACCCGGCCTGACATCGGTTTCCTCCGGACGGACGACGCGTTTATCCTCCGTTTCCTGCGGGCGAGGAAGTTCAACCACTTCGAGGCGTTTCGGCTGCTGGCACAGTATTTTGAGTACCGACAGCAGAACCTGGACATGTTCAAGAACCTGAAAGCCACAGACCCGGGGATTAAGCAGGCCCTGAAGGACGGTTTCCCCGGAGTGCTGTCCAATCTGGACAAATACGGCAGGAAGATACTGGTCCTGTTCGCAGCCAACTGGGACCAGAGCAGGTAATAAGGAGGCCGAGGGCTGGGGCTGCACAGTCTGTGTTTAGGTTATCTGATCCACCACATAAAGGGCAGGGGAGAGTTTTAAAATCCACTGTAAATTATGTGTAGTCTGGTTTGTGGAGCTGTCCATTCAGCACCACAGCATCTTTTTTTTTTTTTTTTTTAGAAAGTATTTTTTTTTTTAAACAATGCTGTTTCATTTTTAGAGCACTTTTCATTGTTTAAATCAGTCCCAAAGTGCTACAGGGTAAATAAAAAATACAAAATTGCATGTTTTGAAAGTTTTTTTTAGTCCGTTTTTGAAGGAGTCAGTGGTTTGTGGAGCCCTGAGGTACTCTGGGAGGGAAATCCACAAGTGAGAAAACTACAGGAAACCAACTCAGCTTTCTTCTTTATTGGAAAAAATGCACTACGTGGTCAAAAGTACGTGGACACCCAGCACCCATGGGCATTCCTCTGCCGCTCTAGCAGCCTCCAGTCTTCTGGTTTCATTCTTTTTCACCAGATGTTGAAACACGGCTGCAGGGAATCACTCCCCCTTCAGGCACAAGAGCATCAGGGAGGTCAGATTCTGATGTTTGGGGATCAGGTCTGGCTCACAGTCAGCATTCCAGTTCATCCCACAAGGTGTTGGATGGGGTTGAGGTCAGGACTCTGTGCAGGCCAGTCAAGTTCTTTTTCAGCAAACAGGGGAAAGTCAAGTAGATTTCATGTAAACAGCCCAAAATCACATTTCCTTCAAAGAGATTTGCAATCATATGACAGCTACTACCCTCAGATCCTTGATTCAGATACAGAAAATACCTTTTAGAGGAGAGGAGGAATCCTTCATTCAGGATTGACAGACATGCAATATATGTTTGATGTACAGCGTAGACAAAAATAACAACATAAGGACCCAATTAAAAGCATTTCTTATGCACCCGGCTTTGAGCACATGGGCATTCCATCCATCCATCCATCCATCCATCCATCCATCCATCCATCCATCCATCCATCCATCCATCCATCCATCCATCCATCCATCCATCCATCCATCCATCCATCCTTCTTCGTCCGCGTATCCGTTATTGGGTTGAGGGGGCAGCAGCTCCATCAGGGGACCCCAAACTTCCCTCTTCCGGGCCATATCAACCAGCTCTGACTGGAGGATCCCGAGGCGTTCCCAGGCCAGGTTGGAGATATAATCCCTCCACCTAGTCCTGGGTCTTCCCCGAGGCCTCCTCCCAGCTGGACGTGCCTGGAACACCTCCCTAGGGAGGCGCCCAGGTGCACAGGGGCATCATCATATTGAAACAAAACAAAGTGTCCTCCCCAAACTGTTCTGTCTGGGAGCTCAACGTTGGCAGGGCTCAATCCGAGGGGCGGGATAAACGGTTGCCTTTCAAATTCCCTCTGCATGCATTAGGATAGCACCACAACCAACCAGAGCTAGTGGATAGATCAAACCTTTGGCGTATCCGGTCGGCAAAACTCCAAACACGTCTTCCTTTTTGAAGAATGACTTCAGAGCTTAACGCCAAGTCCTCCAGAGTCTCGACCAAAGCTGTTTTTGAAAGACTGCCGTTCGCGAGCAGCGGCAGCCCTCTTCTTTTTTTCAAGTAGCAGAAGGAATTTACAAGGAACCGTTGCAGCTCTGCCTCCGTGTGTTAAGCCCGCCCACCGACTCTATACACGATGTGATTGGCCTGAACAGAATGTGTTTTTTCCAGCTCACAAGCCAACGGAGTCACAAGACTGACCCTAGCTGCAAATTACATTTGCTTCCACACTGCAAATAATGGCTGTGAAATCTCCAGTTATTTCCTTTGGATTTCACAGTAACACTACTGTATATGATTTTTACAGTAGAAGGCTGTAAAGGTACATTACAACCTTGTCAACATGACAACATCACAGTAGTCAAAGTATTACAGTTGAAATCACAGTAGTCTAAGCATCACTGTTATAAAAAATCACAATATAGCCACTATAGTACTGTAAATAGTAAACTACTGTATTTTTACTTTTTATCTTCTGTTGTGTTTGTTTTGTATTTTACAATGAATACATAAAATACTGTAAATGGAAGTACGGTACCTTTACTGTAAAAACAATTCACAGTAACTTGCTGGACAATCGTTGCCAGTAAGTTCCTGTAAATTTTACGTTAAATTTGTTACAGTGGACTAGGGCGCGTCTAGATTTCTTGGCTAACTAAGAAGTTGACCAACCAATGAAAACCAGTCCCAGACAGGTGTACATGTGACAGCATGTCCACATACACAGTGTACACTTTTATTTTTGAATAATTCATGTTGTTTTGAGTGGTTTAAACCAGGGATTCCCAACCAGTGTTGTACCAGAGAATGATTTGAAATGAACCAGACGAGTTAAAAATATCCATATTCACCCAAAAATAAGCACATATTAGAGAGAAAAAAATGCAACCGGCAGTGTAGCGGGAGTATGTTTGTCTACTTCCCTTCTCTGTAAATCATCTCCAGACCCGTTGCTACCCATTCAGTCCAGTGCTGACTCGTTTCTCTCTCATATTATGTGACCACACAGTCTGCAGTGACTGGATCAGGGTTAGCTAAGGTTAAAGGTAATAGATAAAAGATCAGGCCTACTTAGTTGCTTAAGTAACTATTGATTTCAATGTGATTTTCACCTTTTTGTCTCCTCATAATTCAGTTCAGAAACGTTGGATTATCCAGACAAAATCCTAGCTGATCATAGTGTTGTATATCTGATTAAAAATATACCATATACCAGAAAGGTTGTTAGGCCCGGTGGCAAGTGCTACATTGCTCTATCATGATTGTTTTAGAAAATGTAGACATACAGTACAGTAGACACTACATACAATGGAATCATGATGTAATAGGGAATAATGTGCCATGGGGTGCAGAGAGATTTAACTCCCTGATAATGTGAATTTAGTGACTCATTTACTGATTAATTTCTCTTTTCTGAACGTAGTTCATTCAGTGAAGTCTATTTCATGTCGGACTTGTTATTCTTGTCATCATTCTTCTTCTATTCGCCATATTTAAGAAATACTTGTGGAGCTTCATATTACAGTAGACATCTCTGTAGTAGACTTAAAAGTCCCATGGCATGAAAATTTCACTTTATGAGGTTTTATAACATTAATATGGAGTTCCCCCAGCCTGCCTATGGCCCCCCAGTGGCTAGAAATGGTGATAGGTGTAAACCGAGCCCTGGGTATCCTGCTCTGCCTTTGAGAAAATGAAAGCTCAGATGGGCCGATCTGGAATCTTGCCCCTTATGATGTCATAAGGGGCAAGGTTACCTCCCCTTTCTCTGCTTTGCCCACCCAGAGCATTTGGCCCACCCATGAGAGAGAGACATCATGGCTTTCAAACAAGCAAAGTGGCAGTTGGTCAAAGCCAATTGACGATTGACTTAAATACCTTTAATAAATATTTTCTCGTCACTGTTCTGGCAAATAAAACAATCCTGTTCTTCTGTTTCTCAAAGATACACATTTGTGGACATACTGAGGGCGATCCTGCTGTCGTTGGAATCCATGATCGAAGACCCAGAGCTGCAGGTCAACGGCTTTATCCTCATTATTGACTGGAGTAACTTCACCTTCAAGCAGGCGTCCAAACTGACTCCCAGCATGCTGCGGCTGGCCATCGAGGGGCTGCAGGTAAGACGCTTCCTGCTGACAGAAAGCTACATTGGCGTTGTTATTATGGTTGGTTAGTGGCGTGCAACGGGTCTGATCTTACTGGAGTCTTTGGGTTGCATCCAAAGACTTCAACTTAAAAGGTCCCACGGCATGAAAATTTCACTTTGAGGTTTTTTTAACATTAATATGAGTTCCCCCAGCCTGCCTATGGCCCCCCAGTTGCTAGAAATGGTGATAGGTGTGAACCGAGCCCTGGGTATCCTGTATTATTTTATCAAAAGAAAATGTTAAGCTTTGCTCATTCCAGCTTTTCTGTTAGGATTTGCTTCTAGTTTGGACCCCAGTAGCAGATTCAGACACAGGCTCAATGGTTTGGAAATAGCAGTTTTATTTCACCTCAGTATTTGCAAGACAGAGAGTGGGAAAAGGTGGAGAGGTGACAATCCTGGTTTAAAAACAGTTTCTTTTGGTGGGGAACTTGTGGTAGGCAATGGCAGTAGTCCAGCATGAAGGCAGGCTCCGCTTCGGCAGGTGCTGGAGACAGGAGAGGCACAGGTGAAGTTACAGTCAGCGGAGTACTTGTACTTCTTGTACTGAGCTTGATAGTGGATGGAAGTCAGGTGTGCGTGGTAATGCCTGTAGAGCCACGCCCCTTCTGATGAGCACACACACACCACAACACACAGGGGAGGAGACACGGGGAAAGAAAGGTCACAGACCGGGCTGTGACAGTTTCAAATCTGAGGATTTGCTGTAAATTGAATTAATTAAAGTGCCCATATTGTGGGATTGGGGGTGTTATTTTGTGTCTCTGGTGCTTCTGTGAAACCATGTAAACATATTCTGGTACAACCTCAAAATATAGTTATGAGCCTGAAAATGAGCATAATTATGGGCACTTTATATATCTTTGGGTTTTGGATTGTTGATCGGCCAAAATAAGCAATCTGAAGATGTCACCTTGGCCTGGTGCTTTTCAGACATTTTTGACAGAAGAAGTTGGAAATACAATACATGACAGGTTAACTGATATCAATAATAAACTATAGATTATCCCAGTATTATCTCATCATCTAGAAATCTGCAGTCTTGTCATTTTAAACAAATTGTTTCTATGTTGGTGCTGGAGCGGCAGAACCCTCCTCCAGCCTCCACGGTGCAGTCAACATGGTCCACTTAAGACCAATGACATTTCAATTTAGATTACACACCGCTGTTTTATCCAAGGTTGGTTTGGTAGGTGATGATGCAAAGAAAGTGATTTTTTTATTTTTTTTAAATGGTTGTCTGTTTGGTTTTCTTAAGTTCTCACTTTCTCTAATCAGAGTCCAGGTTTTGTAAAGAACAGGGATGTGACAGTGCTCATTTTTATCTGTGTGTGGAGGATTGATCGTGACATATTAGTCAGTTGCAAGGACACCTTTAACATCCTTATTAAAATGAGTTACAGGGGAAGAGTGTGTCCTCTGTTAACCAGCCCAACCCGAGAGGAGGTGTGTGTGCGTGTGTGTGTTACTGCTCTCTCAACATCCTTCTGCCAATTTGTGTTGAGCTCCATTAGTCAAAGTGAAATCTAAGGGAAGTGTTTCCAGAGGGAAGTGTTGAGCGAGACGCAGCGTGGTCTAAAAGATTATCTGACGTGCTTGTGATGGATGCCAAACTGTCAAAGTTGCATCACTTGGTTTTTACACTACATTAACATCCTAGTTTTCTGTGTTAAAACTGACAAAATGAGAGGAGGAAATCATATCCCTGAGGGTAAAAGACCTTTTTATGTAACTGTCCTACTTACTGAGTATCTGAAAGTCAAATTTATTCTGTAAGCAACCATAAACATTTTAGTTAATAATTTTGTCAAAGAAATA
Organism: Percina caprodes; assembly: GCA_013375575.1. Lineage (NCBI taxonomy): Eukaryota > Metazoa > Chordata > Actinopteri > Perciformes > Percidae > Percina > Percina caprodes. The sequence goes on along the minus strand of JABXJD010000084.1, from coordinate 987,766 downwards.
TCAGATTACAAATTTGAACGGCATTAAAAATGGTTGTGAAAAAATATTTAATGTTTAATCGTTTGATGTCTAATTGTATTACTTACTTGGTACCAAACGATACGATCAAGTGTCTGTCTTTATTTAGGTAATGTGGGAGGGGGTTCAGCCTAGGGATCTAGATGCACCCTAGTGGCAGCAAATGTAATTTGCAGCCACTAGGGTCAGTCTAGTGACTCTCCGTTGGCTTGCGAGCTGGAGTATAGAGTTGATGAGCGGGCTTAAACATTTCACTTTATGAGGTTTTTAACATTAAAATGAGTTCCCCCAGCCTGCCTATGCCCCCCAGTGGCTAGAAAGGGTGATAGGTGTAAACCGAGCCCTGGGTGTTCTGCTCTGCCTTTGAGAAAATGAAAGCTCAGATGGTCCGATGTGGAATCTTGCCCTTATGAGGTCATGAAAGATACTCAAGACTGTAGAAAGAAAGGGTCAAATTAGGCCAAATGATTTACTTTAAATATAAAATGGAAATGTTCCCATTCTTGAACTCATGACTTGTCCTGAAGAATCCATAGTACCTGGTGATCTCTGACATTGTGTCTGTGGCCAAAATAAAAAGGATTGATACCTGATGATTGAGGCATATAATGCAGCCCGGCATATACCAGGCGACCAATCACAATGCCTCTTCTAGATGGATTTTGAATTCAACTAATACCCGTTTTCTATACGAGCGCGCTTCTTCAGTGGTTTGGTTTTTAAGGAGTTGGTTACGTTAGAACAAAAGCGTTTAGTGCTGGACTCGGTCAAGACCAACTAGAATATTTGACGAGTCCAATGGCCGAGTCAGAGACAAGTCGGAGTCCAAGACGAGTCAGAGACAAGTTGGAGTCCAAGACAAGTCAGAGACAAGTCGGAGTCCAAGACGAGTCAGAGACAAGTCCGAGACAACAGAAAAGCGTCTCCAGTCCGGACTCGAGTCCTGAGTGCTACTGTCCTGAATAACACATTTCTGATGGCTCTCCAGAAACACATTAGAGCCTGAATTATTGATAATTCCGGTAATGTGGGGGTTTTGGCAACCTGTCACAATGTGTAAGCTTCAATTTTTCGGCAGTAGTAAATAGTTCTTTGGGTTAATGACCAGCGATTATACTTGCTTACATTTGGAAATGTAAGCCTCGGCTCCAATAGTCTTCATCCTGAACTGCAGGAAACAGAAAGCTTCCGTTTTTAGTGATGCCTCACAATAACAGAACCAAATGTAAATCAGTTTGATCAATACACTTTCTTCTAATTTGTCTTCTCCTTAAGTCCCAGTACAATTTTAAATAAATATCATATGACGTGTGTACATAAGCAGGCTGCATCCTGCATTGTCTGTAAACATGAGTTGTGGTATGATGGGGAACACGTTTCACCTTTCTTTCAGACTGAGGGAACAAACTGTAGACGCCAGCCAACGCACCACTGTGACGAGTACATATATAACACATTTCTGACGGCTCTCCAGACACAGATTAGAGGCTGAATTATTGATTGGAGCTATTAGCTGAGCCCTGAGTCATTCCCCACTGTGCAACTGCTCGCACAAATAGATGCTCATCATTTGGTGCAGAGAAGGAAGGCGTGTAACAGAGTGATTTGATTTGACAAACCAAAAGCATCAAGGATGTGGCAATCAGTTCAAACTTGTTTCCCTCTGGATGGAAAAACAAATTTTGTACAAAGGTTGTAATGATATTGGTTTTCCTTATTGTCAATGAATCACACAAAGGAACCCAAAACAATGAATGGATCCATTAACTAGTAATGTTTTTGTATCAAAGCCTTGATATAGCTTGATATATCCATCCATCCATCCATCTATACATCCATCCATCCATCCATCCATCCATCCATCCATCCATCCATCCATCTATACATCCATATATCCATTACTGATGATGATCATTTATCAAAAAATCTCATTGTGTAAATATTTTGGTGAAAGCACCAATAGTCAACACTACAATACTGCTGCAGTATCAGTATTGAAGTTGTTAAAAATATTGTGATATTTCTCCGTGTCACGCAGCCCTAATACAATTTAGTTTTAGCATATATTGAAAAGCCTAACATGGGATTGGGGCTGCAAATTAAATATATTCATTACATTCAGGGGCGGTTCAAGGATCAGAGCTTTTGGGGGGCCAGGAAATTACAATTTACACACTGTCACACACAGGCCTGAAATACACACACATGCTCAGGTCCATACATGCACTAATGGAGAGATGTGTGTGTGTGTGTGTGGGGGTGGTGCCTTGCTCAAGGAGATCTTGAAGGTGAAGTGCCATCTCTCCAGCTACCAGTCCACACTCCATACTTTGGTCCAAACGGGGACTTCAACCAGCAACCCTCCGGTTCCCAACCCATTGCGCTACGGACTGAGCCACTGCCACCCCCATAGCTACTGCCACCCCCATAGCTACTGCCACCCCCATAGCTACTGCCACCCCCATTACCCCCATTACATTCGGATACGCAGACATTTCCTATATATATATTTCCTATATGCACCATCAATAACTTTGGAAAATTAGAGATTTATGTGATTTTCACTAATGGCTGACAAGCACTCTTTTCTGAAAAAAGCTCAGAATTTTTTCACAATGATCTAGGCATCGAGATTTTGGGTTAAGTTTCACAGTTTTGTGATATTCCGACAGCAGATCTCCTTAGCTCAAACTAGACCCGGGTTGTCAAACTCAGTTTCACAAAGGGCCACACTAGAAAATAAGAATCACATCAGGGGCCAGACATATACACTTTATTATCATGATTTTTAATATATTTGACTGTAATATTGCACGTCTTACGTACTGTATATAGTCTTTTACAAATACAATTTGATCCACGCAACGTCTTAAAACGTCAGCAAAAGAACTTCCTTTGTCATCATAGAATTGACCAAAAACATGCTTTCTGATTACATTTTCAAAAGTAGGCCTGAATATGCAAATCTGTCGGTTGTGCGGGAGTCTCAAAGTCGGCAAATGTGCCAAATTTGTGCTTTGAGTGTCTCGTGATTGCAGTTTGCGAACATTTTCCCGTCTTTTCAACAAGGTGGGCCAACATGTGTTGTGAACCTAAACTGATTTGCGGGCCAGATCAAATTCCACATGGCCGGATCTGAGTTTGGCACATGAGCAATACATTGCCATAGACCTCCTTTTTTAAAAAATTTTTTTTAGCAATTATTATTTTAGGGGTGCTTCCTAAAAAGGCCCCTGATTACATGTGTTGTGTTGTTACAGGTAACAATATTCATCTGTATCATCCCTCTTAAATTAACATATGCACATTTAACATTTATGTTTCACCCTGTACAGTATGTGAGACTGTAATGGAGAGCCAAGTCTGAGTCACCCCCACACACACACACACACACACACACACACACACTGAGATCTAAATATTGTTAAACAGCCACAGTGAGACACAGTGAGTCACTTCAGACTGAACAAGTGTTTAAATGCAGCTGAGTCAGACTCATCTGCCAGTCTCATGGAGTTTCTTCTGCTGGAAGGTTTGATGTTGCGTAGTTCGTTTTACACTGAACGCTAGAGCTGTAAAAAAAAAAAAAAAAAGAAGTAATTGCCAATAAAAAAAACAATTTAGAAATATGTATTTACGTATTACGTTTGCATAGAAAGATGATACTTTGTGTTTTCACCGTTGTGATCCATGAGAAAGTATTTTTTAAAACAAATAGTCTTTGGTGCAGATATTCATGCTTCCAATAAGAAGAAGCATTTCCATTTTGATGACTCCTCAGGGGCCAAACTGTCAGAATGACTAACACACCTTCTGCAAAATGACCATGAAACTTAGTATAGATATTAATTCCCTCTTCCCTGGTGTATAATTCCTAATTATGGTGACTAAGTTTTCTGCTAGTGTCTCGAAATGAGTTACGTGACCCATAAAATATCATAATACCACTAGTACACAGCCTATGAAGTAAACCACTCTTTATTATTATAACATAATTTTTTTTTCTTAAATGAACATAAAACTGACAATAACAACAGTCACACCCCTCAGGACCATAGCTAATGTTACAATTAATTGTGGTTAAACAAAGAAATGGCAATTATGTGAAGAATTATTGCAATTACACAATTGTGACAGGCCTCCTGAACGCATCACTTAGTTAACATCTGTGTACATCAGCAACTTTATATTTATCTGCTGCTGCTGTCCTGGTTTCTCTTTGTTTCCACAGATTCTCTGATTATCTGATGTGTATATGAACTGACAGCAAGGTGACAAATAACAGTATCCTATTACACTGCAAAAATTTAAATACAAGGTTATCCAAGTTGTTTTTGAACCAAATAATCTTTCTTGCACTAAATATGTGGGATTTTTAGTTCGGGATTTTTTTTAAAAATATGACAATAATGCCATGCACACACTTGTTCCTTATCCGCTGAAAAAGAGATTGAATATATGACAGTGAGAAATCAAGATAAGCTACCATAAAATATCTAATTAAAATTGTGCTTGACAATATTATTTACCCTTGATAAGGAATAACCAGAGTTTAGTGTACTGAAATAAGATAAAATAACATTCTTGAATTGCCATTTTTCAGTCCTCTTCCAGTTCTGCCTGTAGTGAGTCATCTGCTTGCCTTTCTTTTGCCTTGTCCCCCATGTTGATGCTGCTCAATTGTGATGTACTCTTTGTCATGGCAACCCTGACCGTGTTACTTTTAAATACAAATAGCATGTAGGCCACGTGCCTTGGGATCCAAATTTGTAGCATAGTCTGCACAGATCAAGCAGAAACGAGACTGATAGGACTGGTAAGACTGATGTACTGACGACACCGGCCTGTAGAAGGTTCCATGGTTTCTACACCTCCAATCAAGCAACACTTTTTTTTCTTAGTGCATTTTCTTGGTGCATTTATAGTATTTTGTCAAGAGACAGGCAGCAAATGTGAGAGAGAGAGAGAGAGAGAGAGAGAGAGAGAGAGAGAGAGGGTTAAATAAAGCAAGCAACAGAATGGATTAGGATAGATTTGAACAGGGGACGTTGTGGTTTACAGCTTCAACTTTAGATTAACTCTTACCCCCCCGCAGCCCATTATCTGTAACAAGGGGATTGCAACCCGGTCTCACGCTCAAATTAGACAGAGGGTAGTCTAGAGGGTAGTCTAGATTGTTGATTGATATGTAGGATGTACCTCTTGTTGGCCTGATTTCTGTCACCTTCCGCTTCCTTTGAGTTGGAGCTCTAACCTGCAGCTGATTTCTGAGGACTATGGTTACCTGGTCCTCAGATCTCTGCAGGGCAAATCCAGACAGCTAGCTAGACTATCTGCCCAATCTGAGGTCTCTGGTTACCTGGTCCTCAGGTCTCTGCAGGGTAAATCCAGACAGCTAGCTAGACTATCTGTCCAATCTGAGGACTATGGTTACCTGGTCCTCAGATCTCTGCAGGGTAAATCCAGACAGCTAGCTAGACTATCTGTCCAATCTGAGGACTATGGTTACCTGGTCCTCAGATCTTTTTAACGTAGACATGTCCCACCAAAACAACTTTCCTTCCCGAGGCTATATTGCAGCGGCACCGTCATTGTGTCCGGGGCTTAGCGCCGCCCGAGATTGCTTGTAATTGGTTTAAAGAAATGCCGATAAACCAGAGCACGTTAAAATATCGGTTTTTCTTTTTTTTTCATCAATGCTGTAATAAAGTTGAGACGCCTTCAACTTTTGGAGAAACACAACACCAAGAAGCAGATACAAGAAAAATATCTACATGTTTTAAGGCCCTTAACGATTATTTTGATCTTTTTAGGGAGTGTTCTTTCATTTTTTTAAAGTGGGACACATCTACCTCTTCTTAATATTGGGGGGGGGGGGAGTAGCATATCCCCTGCATCCCCGCCAAAATCTACACCTATGGGGGGGGCATGTCCACCACACTTGTCGATGCCGTCTGTCGCCCACACTTACAACAGGTCTGAGTTGATTTGAATGCACCATAAGTAGACGAGTGTGCATGTTACTCAGGTTGTGTCATTGCCTCATATTGATATAGGCAATAATTAAATAAAATAAAAATACAAACAGAAATATAGGGAGGAAAACTCATTTAAATATGCAATATGTCGCAGAATGTGTCAAAGGCCACCAAATTTGGGCTGTTTAACCGGGGAGGCATGCCTCCGCACCCCCCTGCACTGGTTAAATGTTAGCACATGGAGTTTAGAAAGTATCCTGCTTTGGACAAACCAACTGACTGGCTTGCATCACTGTCTTTTTGCTCCGCCGCTACTAGTTTCCTGCAGCTATTTGCTTTGCGCAGTGATTTGTATCTGTAAACAGAGAGAGAGAGTGGAGGTCTAATGATCAGTGAGGGACACATTCACAGAAGCTGACTCAACAAAGCGTTGTGTCCTGGAGTTGACCCCTCTCTAGTCTTGCTCTTCATGTGCTGCCTGAGACTGTATTGTCTGGGCCTGATCTGCTTATTCTTCTTTGATACAGTGATCACGGCACAGTACATGCTCCATTTTTCCAATTGTATGGAAAGCACATTTCCTCTTATATTTCATTATACTCGCATACAAGAGATTATATAAAAGAGTCGGTGGAAACACAGGGAGTTAGACAGTGTGGGGACGGGACTGAAACGCATCCAGTCATAATCCTCTAGGATTACACTATTACTGAGGGATTAAAGTTTCTAATCTGCAAAACCTTCTTTTGGGTTGGTCTTCTCAAAAAAAATTTTAAAGTAATGTATAAGAAAATATTACAGATGTTGTAGCCAATTTTAATATTGCAGCTATTAAAGTTTCTCCAGTTCAGGAGTTTAAGAAACAATCTCACTTATAGATATCCAAAGCAAATAATAATCAATACACACATTTAACAAAATATAAATAAAAAAAGATTATATTGTTTTTTTAAATATATATATATATATATTATTCCTTTAATTAGATCTCACAGTTGACCATTTTATTTGGCACCATATACAAGTAAATGTTTTTATCTTAAACTTTGCAACATAAAGCATGTTGTAAGTTTAATTTATTTAGCACATTTCACATAAAGACAATTCAAAATAAATAAAAACATCAACATGCAATGAAAAAGATAGAAACCTTTTCATAATCTTTTAGTCATATTTTCTTTTCACGTGGAATGGATTTTAAAGATTTGTAGTTTTTTTGTAGGTGGACTTGAAGGACCTCCCGTCCCGTGTTGTGTAGACGTCAGGTGTCTGAGATCAGCAATGTGAACTTGCCTTGTTAAGGGGATCTGTCCCAGCCTGACATCTGACCTCAAATCCCATACCTGCCACTCAGGAATAAATGAGCCGTCCTGAATCTCTGTACAGCTGCCGACAGCCAGCAGACTCAACACTGCAGTCACAACATGGAGTTTGGGGGAGGAGGGGGCAACAACAACGACACAAGGGCGAAGGTTTAGTTTCACACACATTATAACCAGGTGGTCTGTCTGGGGTCCGTTTCTGGCCGTTAACCACTTCATATACTGTGTCTGAAATCGTTGAAAGCCATATATTTCCTGCTAAGAAGAAGGGTTGGATCTGAATATCTGGCTACACGGATATTCGGTTGTTGTGTAGGATTTTAATTTTGGGATTCAATCATGTTTTTTTTTGCAGAGCAACCCTAACAAGCAGCCCTAAGATACATGTTTTGAGCCTCCTGAATGGCAATTTTTATCTCTTTTTGGGGATAAGGTTGTCTTAATCCTCATGTTGTCCTATATCAATGTTCTTTTTAATTCCCCAAAATAACATTGATTTGTTTGACTTTCATTAATTTTGGGGCGTCTCATTCAATTTTATATCATTTGAAAAACCCATTTAAGTGTTTTGAAATAGTATTGAGAGTAAAAGTTGACATATTCCAGTCTGTGATTATCATCAACATCCATTCCTTTAATTTTAGTCTCAATAATTCCTAATTTCTGCTTTTATAACTCAAACATTAGGGATAATTTCCTATAAATGAGGTTTATTGACCATAAATTCCAAAAATAACTGTAAAACTAAAGTTAATAAGTTAGTGTTACATAGTGTTGAAAACATCAAATAAAGTGACCAACATTGAAAAAAGTCAAAAGTGTTAAAAAAAGGGACAAAAATGTAAGTTAAAAACATTGATAAAAAGCATAACAACAAAAGTGTTGATATTCAATTTTGACGGGAAGACAACACGAGGGTTAAGTAACGTGAGCCTGTAGCGTCACATGATTTGACGAAGATTCTAGTTTTCTTATCTCTCCATATTTATATATATATTTTATCTTCTCTCCATCAACCTTTCCTATTGTTGTAATAAAATCAGTTTTGTTAATGCAATCCTTCAATAAAAAGACAATTTAAAAAAAACATTTTCTACATTTTTGGTAGCGTTGGCTAACCCCAAGCGACAGGGTCCATCATGTGTCAAACAGAGCCGACAGCTGACTGATCCTGTAGCTGAAACACACATTTTACACTGCAATGACACTGACGATGAGTGAATCCTTAGTTTCTAGGAACCGTGAGGAAAACGTAACGTGTTGCTGCTCCAGAGTGTCACTGGGTGGATTGGTACAGACGTTGATGCTCCCCAGACGATAAATCCTAATGATGTTGATGATCTTTTTATTCTCAAATGTTCGTAGGATTTAAAAACTTCCCAATCTGCCATCAAAAAAAGTGTGCTCAATTATTCTTTAATTGGCACATTCCCTGTTATAATTATGTTGGTCTAATGCCCAGATCTTTAACTGAAATCTCGACATTTTCTTAGACTTCGCTGCCTAAGTTATGGATAGATATTGTAGTTATGGATATAGAAAAGGGAGTGTCATCTTCTTTTTTTATTTCTTTTTTTTTACTGCATTTTCTAATGTAAAATCACATGAACTGTCCCCTCCTCCTTCTCTTCCTCTGTCCCTTCTGGCCTCCCCATGCCTTTCACTTTTGTTTTCTTTACCCCCTCACTTAATTCAGTCCCTCCATTATTGTTCCCCAGACACAATACTGGCAGGGCACTTTATGTTTTGTCAGTTTCTGGAAAACGGTAGCTTGTTATTCATCTGTTCATCATAATCATGGAGTTCCATCTATAGAAACATGACATACAGTCCCAAATTAAAAGTAATAATTACTTTCATTGAACCTAAAAGAAGCATAATCTTTCTTCATCAGCAGCCAGATGCAGGGTACACTGTGTTTAGTCGTAGCCCCCTCTTCCACCCTCCCCGGCCCCCTCCTGCTACATCCCACCCTCGCCATGTTGCCACGGCAACATGTCAGCCTGCCACGCTATCTGCTCTGCCCTCTCCTCCAGATGGGCCTCCCTTTTGTTGCGCAGAGACATTAAAACACATTTCTCCATCTTGCTCCCTCTTTTTTTTCCTTCCAAGACGCTGCTCAGCCGATCACTGAGCGCATCACAAAACACTGTAAAAGATTGATAAACAATAATGTAATATTAATAGTGTAATGCTGCTCGCTATATCCACACAATGCTGCTGCAGTAAATTAACACAGACACAGAGTAAAGAAATAGTTTCTTTTCATTTAATAGTTCTTTAGCTTTTGTTTTTCTTTAGTGCATCTTAATCTTTTGTGGGGTTTTCTAGCATCCACAATGAAGTTGACATTTTTTTTATTAAATATGTCGACAAGTTTTGGATGGACTGCTAATTTCCGGATGAATTGTAATTACTTTGGTGATCATCCGCTTTTTGCCACTAGCAAGTCTTTCATTTGTCCCTTTTTATAGAGCCTGAACGTCTGCAGATATTTTGACAACTTTAACAGACACAGTAGTGCAGCACCAGTCAGTGAACTCTCCGTGGATTTACTCTGCATTAGCATCGTTACATAACATGCAACCCCCCCTAGAATAACTGGCACTCTGGAGAAAATTGTGCCAAAAGACATGAAATAGGTGTTGGCCTACAGTTTCTTCTGCAGCCTGTGTGTAAAAACACTTTAATTCTGCGCGATATCTTGGAGCAATAACTCAAATCTTCTGATCCGCCTCCTTCTCATCATCATTATCATTCATAAAAGATGATAAAAGGTTTCTAAACACCGTATACTTTTTTAATCTCAAGCAGTATAATTAAGACAGCACATTCATAATATGCTTTTAAAATTAGAAAAGCAGATCCTGTTGTCCTCGGGTCAAATTTGACCCCTTTGAAAAATGTCTATCTGAAATATGGGTTTCTTTTTAACCAAATTACCCCAAATAATGGATTGGATTCCTTACAATTAATCACTTTCATTCTTGACGAAACTCATCTGTACGTTCCTCAAAGCAGGATCAGCTGGGAGACTTCTTCCTGACGAGGACTACTTGTGGAATACCTGCAGAACAGGGACAGGAAGTAGAACAGGGACAGGAAGTAGTTCTTTTTGAGATTATGGCCAACTAGTGGTTTTTGTAGCAGTGTTTTGCCATTGAGAACGAGCTAGCATGCTACGGTTAGCCACACAGCTCACCCAGAGACTGAAGGCAGAGGACATTCAGAAACCGGAGCTCACTCAACAACAGCATGGAAGTTTTCATGCGTGTGGAAGCACCAGAGACACAAAATAACCCCCCAAATCCCTGAAAAAGTGATTTTATTTTTCATAAGTGTCGAGGCATTCCACCACCGTCTATCTATTGCGTTCCAAGATGCCGTGCCGCGATTGGATTTCATGAGGGCCAATTGGTTAATTGTTACAACGTAATTTTAAATATGCTTTAAAAATAAATATATGCTTATGCTCATGCTGTGTTCTGCAAGTGGTAGGCCACGTCTCTGCTGCTACAATGAGTTTTTTGTGTGTTTTTTTTGCCCCCCCGGCTCAAATGTCAGACTCCGCCTATGGTTCTGTGAGTACAAGTGCAGCCGATCGAGATCTTCAGCCCACAAAGAGAAGTGAAGCAGCGCTGAGCTCTGCTTTCTGTCACATACTGTAACATTCATCATTGATTTACCCCTTTTTTTTTTTACTAGCTTTATTCAGACGTCCTCTCATGAAGGTGTTTTCTTTGTAAAGAACAAGCCAATGTCGTCACTCCGGGCTACACTTTACATCCAGCAAAGAAAGGGGCATTGGAATGGAGTCAGAACTCACTTTTTCACTCGAGGACACGTTTACTCATGCTTGTGTGGATCAGAAGTGACAGCAGCAGAGCCGAGCGGAGAGAGCTCATCAGCCTGATGTGCTGTACCAAGACGGAGACGGAGGGGGGGGGGTATGACCACCACAACCCCGGTAACATATAGAGTGGTAGACGACGGATGTCAGACTTTGTAACATCAGCTGCTTGTTTGCTGAGTGCTGATAGACTCTCGCTCTCCGACAAAAATGTTGCATGTTTTTTCTTCAAAAACTGCATTTTGCAGCTTTTTAGGTCTTTCTTCATCAGGGAAAAGAAATAACAAATGTATGTATTTGCCCAAAAATGGTCTTTTTGCAACTAACTCCCATCAATAAGCAGATAACTTTCTGCAGGTTTTCCTCAACACATTATTTAAATCTACATAGCAAGAGATATTTTTACTATTCTTTTTTTTGTCTCTAACATCTAAAAAGAAAGTGAAAAATGCCCCTTACAATTTTAAATTACCTTTAAATTAAGAGTTAATTTGCAAAAAAAAAGAATAAAGCCATTCTTAGAATGAATAAAGCTTGAAATTGATTTCCCCCTGAGGATGCAATACTAAAAACATGATTAATGAAGATTAAAGAAATGTAGATTTCTTATCAAAACAACTAATATTGTCAGAAAACAATCCAGAGGCCAAAGAGATTTGAGTCATATTGATATTAAACTGAAAAGCAGCATATCGGCACACCCAAGGAGAATAAAACACTGTGTAGTTTGACAAGTAGAGCACGCTGCCAGCAAATATTTATTAGGTAATACACAGTAATGAATGCACAAATTAGAGTGTAGTCATGTCTGAGGTGCACTTTCCATTATTCTGACAAGCAGGATGATCAGAATAGAACCGAGAATTGAAATTAAATTTGTGGAATATTTCAGGGGCGACTCTAGGATCACACCTTTATGGGGGCTCATCCCCTTATGGGGGCTCATCCCCTTATGGGTACTCATCCCCTTATGGGGGCTCATCCCCTTATGGGAATGTGATACGGCTGCAGTGCATACAGAAGTGTGTATACCTCTGTCCAGGTGGATGATAAAGGCTTGTAGAAGGTCATCTGGTACCGTCCTCTCGCTGCTGTCACAGTCCCATTTGATCCGTTAAATAAGAAATGAGCAGCCGTGACTCACAGCTTGGATGACCTGAAACATTTTTACCCACTGCAGACCAGCCTCATTCCCAGAGATGGGAAGTAACAAGTACTTTGTTACTGTACTGTAGATTTTTCAGATAATTTACTATTTTTGTACCAACTTTTTACTTTGACTACATTCCACTCCTTACATGTTACAAAATTGGCTCGTTACTTTACTTTCAAATAATTTCAGTTTAAACTAATATACTGTACGTTGCAAGTCATTGTGGCATGATGGCGGTAACGTAGTAATATGGACGGTGACATGATTGAAAATTAAGAAAACATTGTGAGCCTGACATATTACATTTTTTATTATTATTAGACTCCATGTTCAAAGATTTACTAGCTGTCAGTTTGCAAGGCTACTTTTACTTTTATACTTTAAGTACATTTTCAAGCCTGTACTTTGTTACTTTTATTTGAGAAAAAAAGTTAAATCAATACTTCTACTTACACAAGAGTATTTTTTAACACAAGTATCTGTACTTCTACTTCTACGGGAAGTGAGTACATTTGCCATCTCTGCTCATTCCATCTTCCTCTCGTTGTCTCGTATATATAATAATAACTAATCTTCTAGTCTACATCCGCGAAGTTCCCCTTCAGGGATTGTTCAGGTGCTGTTAGAAGTTCTGAGAAATATGAGGACTCTGGTTGCCTGGTCCTCAGATCTCTGCAGGGTGAATCCAGACTGCTACCTAGACTATCTGTCCAGCACTTAGAGCATTGTGATTGGTTTAACCCTTGCGTTGTCTTCCCGTCGTCGACCGTGCAATTTTCAAAATTTGAAAATACTTTTTTTTCATCATTGTGTTCTTTTTTGACACTTATTTTTCCCTGCGTTTTTAAAGCTATTTTCAACATTTATATCACTTTTTTCAGTGTTCTTTTGTCAGGTTTTTTTCAAATGCTATACAATTGAATAAAACTCTCAAATTCAAGTAGTGAACTCATCATATATTTTACTTTTACCGCTCTATGGAACCATCCACGTTATTTATATTGACAGTTTGGTTGAAAGAAAGCCACATTTTTTATATAGAAACTTTTTTTAAATGGATCATGACAACTCATGACTTCATGGTCCCTCCTCAGTTTTACCAGAGATGGATTCCAGCGTCTGATGGAGTTCTTCTTTGCGTTCGATTTGATTCTGTTTCATTTCGGATACATATATCATTACAATGGTTGTTTCTTTGGCACCGTCAGGTTATGAGTGTGAATCAGAGATGGGTTGTTGTTGTTGTTTTTTGGCAGGTACATCAGATGCTGACTCACTTCTCTCTAATAAGCAGCTATCTCTGGAATCTGCCAGATTCAATTCATTTACATGGTCTGCAGTGGTGGAAAGAAACTAAGCACATGTACACAATACAATCTTGACACATTTGTACTGGCATATTTTTATTTTATGTTACTTTATACTTCCACTCCACTACATTTTGAATGCTGTACTTTTTTTTACTCTATTTCATTTATTTGACACTTAGTTACTTTTTACATAAAAAAACATATGCGTAGATATGCTACAGTACTACATTATCTACCCAGTAGTATCCAAAGCATCTTTCATTGGCTCCCTGTGACAAACTACAACGTTAAAATGTCCTTGCATAAATTCATTAGTGTTAAGAACTGAATAATATAATATTGTATAATATGACACTTTGAACAGAGCCATTCTGCATGATGAGTCCTTTACATACTTGATTGAATTTGGTACTTTTTGCTAATAATGTTTTTTGTATTTTTACTTAAGTAACATTTTAAATTCAGGACTTGCATGCATGATGCATATTATATGATGGTAATGAGCCTAATGATATATTAAATAAACTAGTATTCCAACCCATTGCAACATCAACAAACAGACCTTTTTTATCCTAAATTCTTATGGAAATTAAACTTATACAGTTAAGCAACTTTAGTTGCAAAACACGTTTTATTTTGTGCTCTGCAGCCCGGACTGATCCTGATTTAGACCAAGACTCGCTACTGGAATCAAAATGACCAAACTGCTCGGAGCAAAGCTTGTAGTGTGTGTGGTTATCTGTTAAAGGACACATTGAGTATCCTTAAGGTGGACTCAGTGCCAGAGTATTCAGATTCAAAGAAGCAGCTGTGTCTGCTGACGATTGGCTGACTTTCATCTGACGAGCGGATTTTTCTCATGTGCATGTCGTTATCGCTGAGTGTGTCTGTGTGTCTTTGAACAGAACCACGGTGTTGTTTCTGTCCCCTCTGGATCTATGAGCTTTTATAACACACCAGCTACATTTCAATCAGGAGAGACTTGTTTGCAGATACGCAAAGGTTTGTTGTACATAAGCTTAATAAAATGTACAGTCTTTGGAGCTTAGATGCCATCAATATAGAATCATTTGCAAAATGGGTAAGGAAGCCAAGACAATCCCCCCCGATGGAGTCTAGACACTGGTGGTGGCGGCGAAGGAGCCCAAAGACCAGACCAAAGGAGTCAATGGAAGGAGGAAGACCCAGGGTGCCTTTGGGAGACGATGACTGGAGGTGGAATGACAGCTGACAGCAGCTTATGACCTCATAAGGGGCAAGATTCCAGATCGGCCCATCTGAGCTTTCATTTTCTCAAAGGCAGAGCAGGATACCCAGGGCTCGGTTTACACCTATCACCATTTCTAGCCACTTGGGGACCAAAGGCAGGCTGGGGGAACTCATATTAATGTTAAAAAAAAACTCATAAAGTGAAATTTTAAGGCCATGGGACCTTTAAAATGAGAAACTTTCAACACAATCTCCAGTAAAAGATATTCAGATAGTGTTGTGGGCGGGACATTAAGTCAGACTCAGTCAAAGTAAAGTAGCGGGACGGACACAGAGCTGTAGCAGAGCCAAAGTAGACAACTTTTTAATGAATGAATCTGTTATCAGACAAAATAAAACGCAAATATAGGAAATCTGCAACCTGAAAAAAAAGTCCCGATAATCTGCCAGGGCCAAAATCAGTCTATCCCTATTACAGATGACTCCTCTGCTCCGCACCTCATCCTGTGGCTGTTGGACTGGTCTTCTGTCCCCTTCAGTCGTCTTCAACCTTTCGCTGTAACTGAAGCCGCTCTGCCATGACCTGCAGCGAGAGAGGCCAAAAATAAATCCCCCCACCTCGTTCACTTGTTCAGGATCAAATTTTGCCTCCAGTAGAAAGAAGAAGAAAATCCTTAAGTGGTTTTTAGAGGCTGGTTTCTGGATTATTATATTTACTGAATATTTGAGCTGTCTACTGTCGGAACTGCAACTGCAGGTATCAAAACCATCCTTTGGTAAAAGCACTCCGTTTCTCCCAACACGATGTCTTTGAGGTTTCTTGCCAATTTATGTCAAATTAACATCGTATCCAGTCAGTTTTTCACCTGTAATGCAATGCAAAGAAATTCAAGTTTTGCACCTTTTTAATGATTTTCAAAAGCTTTCTCGTTCACATAAATAATCTTTTTGGCTGATGCTGCTACAGTTTGAGTGTGCAGGCTTGAGATAGGTTACAACAGTTTAGAGAGTTACAAACTAATAACACAAGACAATAGGTGAAAACATATTTATAAAGGAATAATATAGAATATTTCATCCAACAAATAACATACAGTGCTGGAATGTAACTAAGTACATTTACTCCAGTACTGTACTTAAGTGCAAAATTTGAGGGTACTTGTACTTCACTTAGGTATTTTCCTTTCATGCCACTTTCTACTTCTAATCCGTTACATTTCAGAGAGAAATATTGCACTTTTTACTCCACTGCATTAATCTGACGGCTTTAGTTACTAGTTACTTTACATAATTAGATTTTTGCACACAAAACACTTGGAACGACAAGTCCAGGTGAAATGATCAGACGATGAAAGACTTGACAGAACTGTTTGGATCGTTTCCAGATTTCAAAATGCAAGGATTTTTCTGCATTGAGTACTTTTGACCATTTTCCTGATGATACTTTCTTACTTTTACTTAATTAACATTTTCAATGCAGGACTTTTACTGGCAGGAGTATTTTTACAGTGTGGTATTAATTCAATTTTATTTATAGTATCAATTTATAACAAGAGTTATCTGGAGGCACTTTACAGATAGAGTAGGTCTAGACCAAACTCTATACTTTACAAAGACCCAATTCCAGTAATTCCCCAAGAGCAAGCATTTAGTGTGACAGTGGCCAGGAAAACTTCCTTTTAGGGAGAAACCTGGAACACACCCAGGCTCTTGGTGATGAACAGTGACAATTATAGTACTTTTACCAAAGTAAAGGATCTGAATACTTCTTCCAGCACTGCCTGCATAGCACGTTTAAACAGCCCGAGAGCTGTCTAAAACCATGAAAACAAATAAGACAATAATTTAATGAGACATCAAGAACATTGACAGCCAGAGGAGAGCGCATGGCAAAGCAATAATTTGAATTCACAGAAAACTTTCAAATCATAAAAGATCTTCACACAGCATGGCAGCATGGGGGTCCGGTGGTTAGCACTGTGGCCCCACAGCATGAAGGTTCTGGGTTCGAATCACGGTCGTTTCAGTGTGGGGGTGGCATGTTCTCCCCATGTCTACGTGGGTTTCCTTCCAGGTGCTCCGGTTTCCCCCACCATCAGAAAACATGTACTAGGTTTTCCAGTCAGTGTCCTTGATCAACTGGCTCACATCTGGAGTTGGTCCCTGTAAATAGTTCCCAACTGCTCCCTTGAGGGTTAAATGCAAAGACTGAATTTCGTAACATGAATGGTATGTTGACAATAAAGTACCTTTACATGAATATATATATATATTTTGTGGAAAGATTAAAATTGGAACTTCTTCTCCTCCACATCTTTCATCATTCTTGGATTTACTTGCATCGTCCTCCATCTTTTTTGAACACTTTCCTTACTGTAGACCAAGGGTGTCACTTTGGGATCAACGTTGGGGGGTTGAGCTCTCCATTTATTTAGGGAGGTCCCAGGACAGGTATACATGTATTTTAAAATAGCGACAAACACAAAAAGTTGAAAGAAGAGATAAAAACGTCCAAATGCAACAAATGTTGGAAAAAGCAACAAAATCTTTGAGAAAAGAGCCTATTTTGTTTTTTAAAAGCGACAAAACATTGAAAAGGAAAAAAAAACTGTTTGATTATTGGTAAATTACGGCTATGCTGTATTCCATTTATAAGATTATGGTCTTCACTTGGGTGGGAGCAGATCTCTCTGCTGCCCATTTTCCATTTTCAGTGTTAATGTATAATGCAGCAGGTCGCTTCATCAAAGAGGAAATGTGTGTCAGAGCAGAGGGCAGGCCAGAGGTTCAGAGTCAGATCTAACAGCTGGTGTGTGTGTGTCTGTCTGTGTGTGTGTGTGTGTGTGTGTGTGTGTGTGTGTGTGTGTGTGTGTGTGTGTGTGTGTGTGTGTGTGTGTGTGTGTGTGTGTGTGTGTGTGTGTGTGTTAATGTAAAATGCATTAAACACTGTGTTCTTGCAGCAAGAAACATGTTGTGGGGGCATGGGCATGTAAAGTCTGGATGAGAATCATTTTAGGCTGATTTTATGATTTAAAATCTGACCATAGTCTGTTTAAATTGGTAGAAATTCTAAAGAAGGCTGGTTGCACATACTGTTGTCCTTTTATAAGTTCAGTCAGACCACTGTCGTTACTGGGGAGTGATATTAAAATAGCTCCACCCCCTGGCGGGAGCCTGCAGGTGGATGCTGGGGTGGTGGTGGGGCTGCAACGCGGAGATGGGGAATGGTGCAGCTTAAATAAACTGCCAAATTAAGAGGGTGTGTTTGGTAAATGATACGGAGAGTGAGCCATGTCAGGTGTGTGCACAGCAGTGCAGCTGAACTAGCTCGCCGGCGTCGCACCATTTGTGTGCTTTCCGTCTCCTGTTTTTGAAAACATGGGGAAATAAATAATGCTTTTTTATATGTTGTGAACATTTTATGCAAAAGTGCCAAATAAATTGTGGAAGCAACTATATATTTCATTGCAAATCAGGCAGATTCTTTTTTTATTTGGTGCACAAAGTTGTACTTTTGTCATGTAAGACAACTCACTTTTTCTCCAAAGTAGAAAGGGTGTGTGCTAATTTTGTCCACATGCACTAGACGTATTCAGCAGCTCTGCACTCAGCATTTTTTGACATTGGTCACTGCACAATACATGGTTGTGGTGTGTAAATACACACTTAAGTTCAAAGAAAGAAGACTTGAAGAGCAAAAACACGCTTTGGGCTTTAGTTACATGCACACAATGTCGGCTATTATACATGTGACAGGTGTAGACAGAATGATTAAAGACGTGCATGGCACGGCAAAAACGTGCCTGGAATACATCCTGTGACAGTGGGATATTTCACATGTGAAAACACCTGGTTGGTGGCGCTGGAGGAAAGATCAGGAATGATTTAAACACTGGGAAAATGTCACAGCATTACAAGAAACCATAGTCCAAGGTGTTGCTCAAAGGTAAAATTGTCTCCATGCAGGTTCAGTGGGGTTACCAAAACCCTCTTGAGCTGTTGAATCTTAACATTACAATTCATGTCAAAACGGCCGTGGGTGTCCAGATAAAGTGTCTTGATTTGGACCGAAGCGTCAGTCTGGTAGCCAACATATTGCCAGTGGAGCAAAAAACTCTAACGGTAACTTGGTCCTTCGATGATATCAGAGTGGATCATATCAGATCATTATATCAGTCAGACCTTAATTTAAAAAAACCTGGCCCGACCTCAGAGACTTTCTCTGCCTCCCCCCACACTGCTTACAGTTTTTATATTTATCTCTGAGCTTTTTTCATCAGCTGGCTTTGTTATGTCAGAATATAATTTCACCATACTGCTGAACCACAGTCAACACAATCTCTCTCACACACTCTCTCTCTCACACACACACACACACACACACACACACATTGTGGAGTGCATTTATCATAATTGCGTCCAGCGTTCGAGGAACCGCTGTGTCAGGCCCAGACTGCACACACTAACCTGTATGAAGGACTTATTTCCCTCCGGTGTTGTAGCTGCGGCGACCTCAAAATAGACCGGACCATTTCCTATTGAATATGAGATTAAAGCCCATTTGCTAAAACTAATCTTATGAAAAGGGACAGGAAACTCACAGAGGTAATTTTCCATTTGCTGGAACTCAAAAAAGGACGGCAGAATAAATCCTCTTGATTGAGACTGGCTCTTTGTTGTGATAAAACACAGAGAGATTGTGAATCTCAGTTATCATGAGACATAATGATTGCAGCGGTCATTAAGACTCATTATCCCCTGGTTAGAAAATAGCATTAAATACAGCAGATAGCATAATGAATTTACAGCCATAGAGCTTCCAACAACTTGTCCTCATGTTGTCTGTTAAATACAACCTTGTCTCCCTAAAATTACATTCCCAGACAAATAAACTGCACTTTCTTAATGATGTGTCGAGGGAAAAAAATTTTATGTGTGTCTTAGATGAATCATAAATAACTTTTTAATCAAAGTCCATCTAAGGAGGCGGCCGTGGTGGATGGATGGTAGAGCCCGACCGATATATCGGCGGGCCGATATAATTGGCCTATATCAGGCATTTCTCGAGATATCTGTATCGGCATTTATAATGGCCGATTTAAAAAAAAATATATATTATATATTTTTATTATTTTATAATATATATATATATATATATATATATTATTTTTTATAACATTTTAAAAAAATATTCATTCTTCAGAATCATTTATAATGACAAACAAATTATTCTGATAAATGAATATTTAATAAATAAAAACGGACTGCTTTTTTTGTTAATGTTTTTGTTCAAAGGACTTTAAGTTTCACATCTTAAGTTTGTATTTTTATACATTTAATTTATTAGAACTTTAATATATCTTGATGTTCCTCTGTTCTGTTGTGAGAAATAAACAAATTATCATCATATTACTTTAGTGAGAATATTTTTTAAATATGTATACTGTGTGTATTTACGTATGTATATATATATAAATATAAATAAATCTATATTTAAAAAAATATATTTTAAAAAGAAATATAAAAACATACAAATATATCAGCATATCGGATTTTAAAATAACCAAATATTCATATCGGTATCGGTCGGGTTCTAGTTTGTATTGTTGTTGTTAGGCGAGTTTTCGATTTGATTCTCGTCCTTTACGGTCTTCCTTTGGACAGAAATGCTACTCTCTGTTTCCTGCCCCGGGACTTCAGATGAAGATGAGCTTATAGCTAACTCTGGTAGTGCTCAGACGCTGTGCATTGTCCCTGTCAAATAAATATATCTAAAATCAAATTACTCGTGGCACTAACATAGCCATCATGGCGGTCTGGTCCGACTAACAAGGCTCCATCAGCAGTCTTTGTTACGTGTTACATGTTGCCATAGCGAGGAGTTTGTCCATCCATCCTATCATGACATCAGATACCGGGGATTCATACCTTTTTTATTTCATCCAGTCGTGGCTGCTGCCGCTGAACTGCATACTACATAGAAATGATAGAACATAAAATTCTATTATTTTATATTAACACTTCAACACTGAGTATACATCACAATGCTGCACTAAGAGCAACTTGCACACCTTACATCTTTAGAAATACTATTTAAGTAGTTTTTATTACATTTCTATTCCCAACTTGTATGTATGTTTTCACATTCTCCACTTTGTATTATCTTTATTTTTTGAATATTTGTTCTTGTGTTCTATCCTATTTATTATTTCATGTACATTCTGTACTGTATGTGTGCTGTGTGTCTGATATTTTGATGCTGTAGCACTGTAATTTCCCATTTTGGCATCAATAAAAATCCATCTATCTATTTAACAGCTTCAAATTTAAGAACACACGCAAGACATCCGAGTCATCACGCCTCAAGTCAAGTCAGGTTTTGAGTCATTAACTTACAAGTCCAAGTAGAGTCTCAAGTCATTTACAGTTTGTGAGTAATTACATCAAGTATGTGCACACTGGAAGTAAAGTAATGTACCAAATATACAGATTTAACTTGGGTAATGTACATTTAAACCCAAAACCATCATCTTTTCCTGAACCTGACCAAGAAGTTTTATTTCAATTTTAACATTAAACACCTGTTTTAAAACTGCGACCGTTTCACAACAAGAGCATGGGGGTCGTCGGACTAACCGTCTGCGGCCCCCAGACCCAAAAAGAACAATTTTGTCAGTCTGCAGAATGTTTCGCCATTTCTCCTTCGGCCAGTCAGTGTGTCCTTTGGTAAATTTCAACCTATTCAGTACATGTCTTTTTTCAGCAATGGGACTTTGCGGGGGCTTCTAGGTGATAGCTTTGCTTCATATAGCCTTCTTCTGATCATAACAGTACCCACAGGCAACTTTAAGTCTTCTTTGATGTTCCTGGAGCTGATCATTGGTTGAATCTATTCTTCCATCCATTTGAATGGTAGTTGACTGTTTTTTCCCACGTTGTTCAGGGTTTTGATGCCATTTCAAGGCATTTGAAATCATTTTGGCTGAGCAGCCTATATTTTTTTGCACTTCTTTATATGTTTTCCCCTCTCCAATCAACTTTTTAACAAAGGTCTGCTGTTCCTCAAAGCAATGTCTGGAACGAGCCATTTTGCTGAGTATTTCAGTGTGAAATGCACTATAACCAGCATGCACAACATCTGCTTCCTTCCTTCCTTAAATATGTATATACAGTATATATTAATTAAATATGAGCCATAATTGACACCTATTTCTTCACAGAATCAATCACCTCACTAATTGAACACAATACTGTTATTATTATAACATGCCCCTTTAAATTAAGGATTCAGTTACACAGAATGTCTTGACTGATGGTTTTCTATGACTCTACAACACTTACTAGTAAATTATTTGCCATGTAGAAATATCACTTTTACCAAAAAATATGATTTATGAGGTTAGTCATGTTGGACTGCGATTATTTTGAACACAACTGTACATATTGCTTTGTTTCTTCTTTCAACAGGACAGTTTTCCTGCCAGGTTTGGAGGGATCCACTTTGTGAACCAGCCCTGGTACATCCACGCTCTCTACACCGTGATACGACCCTTCCTCAAAGACAAGACCAGGAAGAGGGTGAGGCCAGAAGATGTTACATTAAAGCTATAATACATATTTTTTTATATTAATGGATTACATGACTAATTGATGACTACAAAAAGCCACCGTACGCTTCTTGCTCGGCAGCAAGCAGCAGACAGACCCAGTTAGAGACTATTTCCATCAGGAATTGGTGGAGACCAAAAACAGAGCTAAAAGAGAGAGACTATTGGATTTATATTTATCAGGTGGGAACACAAAACACAAAGACTCCTAATGATTGTGTTGCTCCAAAACTGTTCGACGTGGAAATTAAGCAACTGTAAGGATAACAAAAAAAATATGAATGCAGGTTTAATCAGACTTTCAACTGTTAAAGAATCAGAGACAAAAATCCTATATTGGTATTTAAATTTTAGCAAAAGAAGTAAAAAAAATCCGTTTTTGAAGGGACAAAAGTGACAAAAATGAACATGTTTTATTATTTGTTTTCTTTGACAATGCAAATGTAATTTGTCATGATCCCATTTAGCAACATGTGGAGTCATTGTAAAACATAAACTGAACTACCTGCAGCTAAAAGCTTTATTTAGATTGGTATCATAACATTGTCTTTGCTTTAAAGATGGATTAAGAAAAAATGGGTGTTAAATCAAGCTTTTTGCCACTTTGTTTTGTCTGCATAAAAGTCGAGAGGCTGTGGCTCACGGGAGAGCGATCGCCTACCAACTGGAAGGTTGGTGGTTTGATCCCTGGCCCTCCCGATGCCATTCACCTCGTATGGCAGTCTCGGCCAGCGTGTATGAATGTGTGTGAATGGTAAATGGATCTTCTGCTATACTGTAACTGTCTTACTGTCTGTGACCGTCCCCTTTGCAGATCTTCATGCACGGCAACAACCTGAACAGCCTCCACCAGCTGATCCATCCTGAGATCTTGCCATCGGAGCTGGGTGGGATGATGCCGCCGTACGATATGGGCACGTGGGCGCGGACGCTGCTGGACCACGCCTACGACGAGGAGACCGACTACTGTCCGGAGTCCTACACCCTGTCAGTACAAGACCTGGAGAGAGACCTGGAGAAAAACCTGTCCCCGAAAACCATGAAGAGGTTAGCGCATTCCTGTACTCGTTGCTGTTGTATTGCTTTTCTTTTACTTTTTTTATGAAATGAGTTCACTTTTTTCACATAATATTCCCAGCTGCTGCAGGGATTTGAACCAGAAACCTTCTGGTTACCTGTCTTTCTAAACTGGGCACTACCTTAGGGAAAAAACATGTAATGCATGAAAAAAGTAATCCAAATTTAACCAAACCGTAATTTCTTGCTTGTTTTCAGTACTTTACAGTATATTTAGATACACATGAAAAAGTAATACCCCAGGGGTGCCTAGCCAGCCCCCTTGGTTGAGCATGCACCCCATGTTAAAAGACCGGTTTGATTCCAAATTGTGGCCCTTTGCTGCCCATGCCTATAAATTGCTGTCACTGCTGTCTCTTGTCATCTCCTGCCAATCAGATTCGTCTTGACACGATTGTGATTCAGCCTACGCATAGCACGCACACACACTCACAGCCACAGCCACACACATATGGACTAATGAGTTTCTAGTATATCTATCAGCGCTACTTAGCAATGTCTCAAAAGAGAATTTGGGATCTTTTTCTATCGCCCAACCCCTAACACCCGAGGACTAGCTCAGCTCAGACTCAGCTAAGCTGTACTTCATGGAGGGGAGGGGTGAGTGTGTGAGTTTTTAAAAGGAGACAGAGGTAGAGTGGTCTGCAGAATACAGAGCCTGTGTACCACTGTATCTTTAGACTCTACGTGGACCGTGGATCCCCCCCTTTTTTATTTTTTATTTTATTACCTACAGAATGTATCCACAGAACCTCTAGATATTGTCAAAGTAATTATGTTATCTTTGCATAATTAAGTGTAAACAAGTTAGATAATGACGGTGCTAATGTGTAGATGTTATCTTGTCTTTGGCTTCACTGAAAATGAAGACAATTTGACTATACTGTATATTCATGTATTCATATCTTTATTTGAAAGAACAAAAATGGCAAAATATCTGTACTTCAGTACAAATGTGAGGTACTTGAGTGCTTCTATTGTATGCAACTTTATACTTTTGACTCCACTACTATAAAATGACAGCATTAGTTACAAGTGACTTTGCATTGTAAGTAAGATAACAAAATAAGAGTGGAAAATTCTGCATGAGGAGGCAGGTTTTTTGTTTTTTTTTACAAAACAAATGGATCTATGTTACATTCCGCATAGTCTAAATCAACGTTTCATTTCCAGCATTGCCGCTGGAACTACCGCCGGACGTCCACAATATTGGCTTTTTAATCTATCTGCAGGGTAAATCCAGACAGCTAGCTAGTCCAATCTGAGTTTTCTGTTGCACGACTAAAACTACTTTTGAGCGTATACATGTTCCACCAAAACAAGTTACTTCCTGAGGCTATTTTTCAGCGGCACCGTTGCTCTGTCTGGTACTTAGCGTCGCGCTCGACGATTGTGATTGGTGTGAAGAAATTCCAATAAACCAGAGCACGTTTTTCTCCCAGACCTTCCTCCGCAGCTCTGTAGAGGAAGGTCTGGCAATGCTAGCCTACATTGTGAAAGTGGCATGTGCAAATAGACAAAGTAGCAACTGAAACAGGTAATCTGTCTGATGATGTTGTGTTGTGTTTCCATGCAGGTCTCAGTCTGTGGTGGAACCAGGCGTCCTGAAACGGCCAGACAAAGTCAAGAGTGAAGAGGACAACATGCAGCCGCTGCTCTCGCTGGACTAAACCACACATCCAATAACAGCTCAAACGCATAATCAAAAGGCATTCACACACAAAAACACACTGACTTACCTGCGCACCTACAGTGAGCGACACGAGCGCTCTGAAAACACCTGCTGCAATTTGGATTCTTGTTTCTCTTGAACTCAAGGAAAAATCTCAACAAGCTAATAGAAAGTAGACGGATGAGCCAGAGCCGAAAGGGACGTTTTCTTCACACGGGAGGGCATCCTAAGAGCTGCTGATGGTGGTCCTTTAGTTATTTGTGGAGCCAGTTCCCAAAAAACTGGAAGTGGACGTCTTTTAAACAATCCAGCCCCTCAGTGTGGAGCAAGGAAAGAAGAACAAAACACAGAGAAAGAAAGAGTTGCCACATACAAAACAGTTTCCTATAGTTGTATAATATATGGGTGAGGGGCGATTTGAAAAACTGGAAACCAGACTTCAGAGAGAACTTGGGGCCACAGTTCCCAGGCTGCAGTTTTTTTCTTTTCTTCTTTGTACAGTATTTTGAAGAAAACGAGAAGCACGGCTCAGGATTTACGACAATAATGAGCTTGTTTAACCTCCTGGACACAAAACTGGCAGACAGGCAGGCACTGGGTTTACTGGGAGGTTAAGGGCGTCTTTCCTGTGAAAATAATGTCCGAATTATTGCTCCAATTATCTCCTGGAAAAGCAAACCCCCCTTTACGGTAAGAGTTGGCTATATCAATTATGTGTTTTTTTCCTCCATTCCTTCCATATGTTGGAAAACAATATTTCTCCTGCCATTAGGAAGCAGCAGACTCTTTTAAACAATGACTCACATCCTCATGTTCGGCAAAGATGACTTAAAGACATATTTTGAGAATTTAATAAGTATGATTGCTAGCAAGAAAATAAATTACAAAAATAAGCCGACATTTAATTTCATAAAAGCAGAGAAAGGGCACTCACATCACCCTCTCCTGTGACTTTGTGACACATTTCATCTCTTTCTGGCAACAATAATCTTAAAAAGGCCAAACATTACCACAGTATCTGTTATTAAACATGTCAGTATTATAAGATTTAAAGATGCATTAAAGGACTACATAGGTATTTTTTTGCATGTATATTAGTAAAAATCACACTCATGCATTATTTCAATAAATTGTTGCTGTTTTATAATGCGACTAAAAACCTTTTTAATCAGTATTTGTTTTAGTTGATAATCTTAACCCAAAGTCCACGTATTATCTGCTGAGCTTTTAGCCTACATCTTTTCTTCATATCTGAGTCTACAGATTACAGTGAAGATGGATATATATATATACTGGGCAAATATTGACTTCCCAAAAATGCTTCTCCATGGCCCCCAGCCAGTGGCGGACTGGCCATCTGGAATTTGTGCCCATATAGGCCACTTCAGATAATTGGTCCTTGGTTAATTTTAATTTTGTATCCATGCAGTCACAAATATTCAAGATTGTACTGCGGTGAGGTGGGTGGAAAGATCAACTCGGAAGGCAAAGTTACTAATTTTTAAGCTAAGGCCAGGGCCGTTTTTTAATCCCGGACCGTCACTGGCCCCAGCTAAAGCTTCCTGACGTCCTGCAGTTAAGCCTCTTTTGAATCAACAAACGGTAAATCAAAACAAAAGGTAACACAGCTGAATGATAGACAGGCCAGCCGACTGGAAAACTGCGACTCTGACGGGCAGAGCAGCGGAGGAAAAAAGCCAGCCGGGCTGGCAAGCAGACAGCCGAGCAGATCCCAGAAAGGCCGGCAGGCAGGAAGTGTGAGGTGGCCAGCTGCAACGAGAGCAGACAGCTGGAATGTTAAACTATCACACCAGCGTACATGACATGTCAACCTCACTTACAACAGCTCAGAGGCCCGAGTCTGTGCAGAGTTGAGTTAGACTGCGGCCTCAGTATTATCTGTCTGGTTCCACCAATGTTCCACTCAGATGGAGATAAAAAAAAAATGCCACATTATGATATTTTGTATTTTATTTCATATGTGATCAGGCAGTCCTCTGAGAGCAGACAATACCTGTGGCAATCAGGCTGGGGAACTGTTTTCATTGTTGGTCTTTTGCTCGTGTGTATTACGAGATAAGGATCATTTTGAATTCTTCTTATTAATAGACCCTTCTCTAAGCCTTTGCTTCCCTTTCGTAACTATTGCTAAACCTTTTTGTTCTCACACAGCAAAGGTTAGATAGATGATTGCATCAATGAGCAGGACTGTTTTACATCCAATGACAACTTTAAGTGTTAGTAGTCTATATCCACGATGTTCCACTTCCGGGATTGTCCAGATTTCCGTCACCTTCCTCTATCTTTTTGTTGGTGGATTTCTGAGGACTATGGTTACCTGGTCCTCAGGTCTCTGCAGGGTAAATCCAGACAGCTAGCTAGACTATCTGTCCAATCTGAGTTTTCTGTTGCACGACTAAAACTACTTTTGAATGTACACATGTTCCACCAAAACAACTTCCTTCCCGAGGCTATCTTGCAGAGGCGGCGTTTCTCCGTGCGGCGCTTAAGCCGCTGACACACGATAGGCGGCAAAACCGATCTGCGCAGGTCGTTCCTTTGAATTCCTATGAGGAGGGCTAGAATTCCTAGTTGCTGCGCTACTCCTGGCGTCGTGCAACGCTCGGATTTGATGCTTTGCGCTGCGCTCAAAAGTGCAACCAATGCAATGAATAGATTCCTAACCACCCTTGTTGACAAAAACCTGTGCTGCGTTTTGCTCTCTGTGCCCTTTCACCAGTGTGCAGTTAATAAATCACTCATGATCATGTGTAGGTGGCCTTACCGTAGCCCAATATGATTGTGATTGGCATGCCAATAAACCAGAGCATGTTTTCTCCCATCCCAGAATGCTGTGTGGACTCCAGCCCTGAATAATTTCTCAAAAGCCACAAATCTTAAATGCCTACTTCACTGTCTTCCAGACAGCTGTAGCGTACTTTGTTTAAAAGCTAAAAAGAAGATATTGGTTACATATGAAACTATACGATCTAACGAATCCATTAATACCAACCAAGTCATGCTGGCTGTTTGGGAAGGGGGGGCCACAGTTAGCTACATTCTGGGGAACAAAGAGAAAAACTTGCATGTCGTATAAAGGGCTAGCTATGATCAAGTAGCTTAAAAGATAGAGCTAAATAGCAGCCGTAAATTGGAAATAAAATCTCCCTTTCTAGTCTGGACTGAGCCCTGAATGTCAACATCAGGCGCCGCTACTGCGCTACGGGGACTTTGATCAGAAACGTATTCTTTCATACGTCAAAAACAAATGTCATCCGGCAGAAAAAACTTTTCCCCTTGAAACACAATTGGCACATTGGTAAATGTATCGCAGTGGGAATTGAGAATGCAGTTTTGTTGGATGGGAACGTAGTTTTTTAGGAGACAGGCTTTCTGTTTCAGACAGACCCCCCAACAACTAATGCGGAAAAAAATCGAAACATTAATCTTTTCCCAACATTAACCGCTGCTTTAGTTACCTAAAGGCCGTTTTATGGTTCTGCGTACCCCCGCAGACCCCTCTGTGTACCCCCGCAGACCCCTCTGCGTACCCCCGCAGACCCCTCTGCGTCCACGCCAGACCCAACGCCGTAGCCTGACGTACACCTCTTGAAAAACCACACGTCGGGGCGACGTACGTCTCTGGGCGACGTACGTCTCTGGGCCGTGGCTTGGTAGCGTTGGATTCCCCCCCAACGACGCATTTCCAGGTTCTCCTTCTCCTTAAATCAAGGAGAGGGTTAACTTTTCCTGCTACAGATCTCCCACCGAGGTCAGAAAGAACTGGGGAGACGCTTTGGTTCCTCTCACTATGACTCTAGAGTCGGCACTCGCTCTGAAGCTAATCGCCATCGCTCTCTCACTTCTCCCTCTACCACACACTGTCCCCCACACACACACACACACACACACACACACACACGGATCGACGCACACACCAGCAAACATAAGAACCCCAGGCCATCTACGTAGGCTACAGCGAAAGCTCTGCGTAGAGAGCCTCCGCAGAAGCATAAAGCCGCCTTAACCCTTTCTACATATTGAGAGGATCATTTGAGCTTTAGAGGTTGTCTGAGCATTGACAGCAAAACATTTCTTCAATCCAAAACTTTAAAACTTGTGCTGCTTCCCTAAAACATCGTTAAGATTAACATTAGGTCAATTTATGTCAAATCTTATTCATCTTTTACAGTGAATGAAAAAAAACACTGGAATGGTTTTTGCCATTTTTGGCGTGTCTTATTAATGCGTTATTATACCAGTTTCACTTTGGGAGAAACGTAGAAACTGCCAGTTTTGTGCACATCAGAGAGATTGTAATAAAGTCTCGGTCGAACGTGGAAATGGAAATGTTCATCGAGTGTTTGAAAATGATTTCTGTGCATTAGTAGATACAGTATATGAGGTATTTTTTTCACAGTAATAAGTAACACACATACAGACGGCGAGGCCGCAAAAACAGGAATTAGTTGAGCTTTTACAGCATCAGTGTTGGTCGGGGAAGGAAAACACACACACACACACACACACACACACACAAACAGCCACTGTAGATGCTTCCAGTTGTTAGGATACAAAGTTTACATTTAATAAACATCTGTATACTGCTTGAATATAGCAAAACTGAGTCTCACACCCTGAATGCCCTGCAGGTTCACTGGTTGTTATCTTTTAAGGCTAAAGTATTAGAGGTTGCTATCAGAGGCTGCTTTGTTCTGTTGTAAAATGTATTGTGTGTAGAGGAACTTAAACAAAGTAACACAAAGGAAAAGATGTACATTTTATTCAAAATATACTTTATCACGTGATGCTGTCTGCTTTACCACACATGAGATTTTTTTAAATGTTTTTTTTTTGTCAATATTTTATTAAAATTGCTATCTACCTTGTTCATTATCCCCCAGGTGACAGACTGCTGTATGTTGTATGAATTATGGAGTTAGAATCTGTTATTATTATTGAAGAAATCCAGCATTTTGATTGTTCTTCTGTGTTATTGTTGTTCTTATGTCTTTCCTGCTGAACTTGGATCAAAGTTTTGCTGAATACCTTTACACAAACCTGGAGTTATGTATTGATGGCGTTCATATTTTAAACGTCACCCAGGAAGCCGTCCAAGAGTCCCTTAGATATGCTTTTTATTTTTGAAATTTTGATTCAACCTTCTCAAAAATAGTGAACATTAATGATACATTTATGTGCTGGAAACGCTGTATTCCTGTCATTAATACTTTAGATTTGCAAAATGTCATGTTATAGTGATTGATTCAGCTAAATGACACTGTCTTATTGTAAACACAAACATTTTCTCATCATCTTACATTAAGGCAACGTAGAGCCTGCATGCTGTTTATCTCCCATGCAAAATAAGATCTCACAATGACACACAGACTGTAGAAAAACATGAATGGAGCATCTGGGGCTACACCTACGATTTGCAGGATGAAGTCCAAGAAATTCTATTCGGCTTATTGGTAAAAACAGAAACAAATGCCATACATGTGACACCGTACATGAGCATGCAACACCCTAAAGGACACATTTATCTGCAGTGTAGAAGCAACATTTGTGAAATATATAAATAATGTCAACAGTTGCAGTTCATGCTCGCCAATCGCTTCGTTCAACAGTCAGCTGTTAGGAGCCAGAAAATCAAACTTCCTATCAGACAAACAAGGTCCCCCCCCAACATAGCCTGCGCTAAGCAGGGTAGCTTCCTCATGTGATGTAAATATTGTTACAAGTAAGAACTAAGATGTGAAATTGACTCTTTAGACTTCACTTTGTTTTAAAAGTATTTTTTAGCTGTGTTGGTAATATATAGTATTTTTGCCTTTTTTATTTTCTTTTTTTTATTAATGCCCGAAATTCTGTGTAGGGAGGTTGGTTGGGATGGTGGATGGGTCAAACAACACAGGACTTTCACCCCAGAGACCAGGGTTTGTGACCCATGTGTCCCATTCCTGTTCTTCTTTTCCTAAACCCAACTGTCCCGTTCTTCTTCTCCTAAACCCAACTGTCCCGTTCTTCTTCTCCTAAACCCAACTGTCCCGTTCTTCTTCTCCTAAACCCAACCGTCCCGTTCTTCTTCTCCTAAACCCAACTGTCCCGTTCTTGTCTCATTCATCTTTTTCTAAACCCAACTGTCCCGTTTTTCTTTTCCTGAACCCAACTGTCCCGTTCTTGTCCTGCTTGTCACGTAAACGTACCTTTTTTAAGCCCGCCCGCAATCTTTTCCTTAACCTCACTGCGTCAAAAGTGACGCCAATAGTCCCGACCCAGCGCATTCAGATAAAGTGCATTAAGATATGACACATAGGGAGACTTTTAGAGTCAATAACAACGCCAAAGGCACCTGACCAAGCATCAGGGCGGGAGTGAGAATGTGTTGCACATTTCCATCCACAACTCTTACGAGAATATTAGGAGTTGAGCGTATTGAAATAAACAGTTGGAGCCACTAAACCACTGCAGAAAAGGGACCGTTTGATGCATTTAAAGCATTTATATTTGTTTTGTGTATTCATATGAGGAAGGCTACAGTAACAATAAGTAAAGCGTATCATGAATTTTGTTTTTATCAATACAAAAACATTTCCACTTCAGCAAATAGTAGTAGACTTTTTTCAGGTTTTTAATGATGCACAAATGTGAAAATGTGCATAGAACCAGGTGGATGGAAACACTGTCTGACTGTGTTTAGACTGAAGCCTTCTTACAATCTCCAGTTTGTACTGCAGCTCAAAAATCCACATCCTGTTGGAGGGACTAAAGCACTCTGTATGGGAGAAAAACAGCGAGCAGACTTTACATTGCGGACCTGTGATTTGTTTTTGGATGTGCATGCTCTTTAACACACTGACTGAAACACAGTATTTGAAAAAGTAGATTTTTTGATTAAATGATTAAAGTATTTATTTTTGGTATGTGTAGGTGTTATTTTGAACTACAGTAGATCTCCCGTAGACCTCCATGATGGTGCCAATTGTGTGCAATCATACCTGTTTGGCAGATTGTAGAGGACATTGCATCATTAATAGAAATGGGACACATGTGCAAGGACTCATCCACCTGGGATACATGTGTTGGTTGCATCCTTCTTGGTCATATATTTGACTCTAAATGGCCATAAAAAGGGAAAAAGTTGGCTTCCATGCCCAGTTTCATGGATGTAAATGTCCTCTTTTGGGTTTTCAAATTAACAGATGTGTAAAACTGGCACCAGTGACAACACATGCACGTGTAGATCAGTTTGGTCCGAAGTGAGGTGAGAATTTCTGAACGGAAAAATGAATTGAATCAGTCCTTTCTTCACAATAATGCATCATTATGGAATCCAACTCTCTGTCACGAGCTTTGTTAACCCTCTGAGGACAAACGACACTCCGGCACGTCCAAAAAGCGATATTACAAAATCTCATTTCTTATTTTATTTAGTTTTTTTTTTATCATATATAACACTACTTTGTGAACCTAAAGACTTTGGTAAACTCATTTCAAGCACCATAACAATTTGTATAGCACATCATAAGTTAAGGTTTAAATTAAGGTTAAGAGTTTTGAGGAATTTCAAAAAGCGGACATCAAAGTTTCAGCTTTAGCGCCAAATTATCTCTTTACACATTGCTCTGGGACAAATTTGGTTTTCACTACATGGAAAGCTGAGTTTTTTCTAAGCATTTTCATATGAAACACGGGGAACAATTTTATGCAAATGTCCAAAATAGTGAAATTAATAAGATGTGTGAAAGTGCCCTTAGACCTCAGAGGGTTAATGTACTGTCTTTATAAGTATGCACGTGTATTTTCTTGGATCTCTCACTGACTTTGACTCATGTTCGGTTTAGCCACCTCTTCCATTACAAACCCAATGTGTTGCTTCTCATCATCAAGTATATGTGCTTTGAGGATTTGGACACTGAATGACTTTTTTTTTTAAATGATTGATAATTTCCTGAAAATGAATGCTTAATTTTCAGTTGTTGAAATATTTATTTCATTTTCATAACACTGTTCTTTGATTGTATAGTTGCAGTATAGGCGCTGTAGGGAAGACCAAAACTCAATTGTGAAGTTATTATGGAAAGCCAGTATATTATAGGAGCAAAAAACTGCTCAGTTAGCAGGTGTTAAATGTGTAAATGTCATCAAAGACAATTTGCTGAAATGCATCATGTAAAACGAGCAAAATAAATATGGAAACACATTGATTTTCTTATATTTCTCTGATTTTTGTCCACTATTATTGCTGTCCTTTCACAATGACGCAGTTAGTTGGAAGCAGCTGTTGGAGGTTGAGCTGTAGCGATCTGAAGTGCAGCTGCAGTGAATGAGTAATCAAGACTCTGACCGGTTTCCCGAGTGAGGAAGAGTCAAAGACAACCTGAAAGGAAACACATGGTGCTTCTCATAGTTGCTTATATTGTTTCCTCGACTCCTCCACTTGCCTCCTTTCCTCGCGTCTTAGTCCCGCCCACCGAGGAGGCACGGGAGACACGCAAGGAAATCATCAGAGGAGAAAGGCAATGAGCAAATGTGTTTTAGAAGGATGAGACGTCCTTTCCTCTGAAGCGTCACATGAATCTGTCAGCTGTACGGACGGAGTCAGCAACTCGGCTGCTCACTTGTATCCTCGGTGATCCCTCGTCGATGCTCGCTCCTCGCTCATCGGGGCAGAAATCAAAGCTTTGTGACGGTTTCATTGAGAAGGAACAGAACATTATCCGGTTCAGCCGAGAACCGAGGAGTCGAGGAGCTATCAAATAAGGGGGGTGAGATGCAGCTACAGAGGTTACGGGTGTGCTTACTGAGCAGACGTGGTTCTTCAACGCAGGCAAGGGTGTAACTCTGAAATTTTGAGCATATCAAACCTTTCATTTATGAGTTTTTCTGTCAATCAAGTTATGGTGCAAATGTCTTTATTTATGTAAATATATAGTAAATGCACAAAAACATTTGATTTAAAAAAATTGTGATTCTGCTTCAGGCTTATTGTTTTTAAATATTTTTAAAAATGTATTGGATATTTTATTATTTTCACTCAAAAACATCAACAGTAATTGCTTGTGGATGCGTTCAACATGAACATTTGATCTGCATGTTGATAAAAATGTATTCCAGGCAGCAATTGTGTGTTCTCAAAACATATTCGGTAAATATGTTTGTATATGCAGGAGACGGGTTGTATATTTATAACCTCTATACATCAAGCAGGTTTTAATTATCCTTCTGTGTCCCCATGACAACACTGCACTAATTGTTCTATCTGATATATAAAGAAAGACACTAATGGCCTCACGCATTTCTGCAAAGATTTATTGACTCACAAAAATGCATTTTGGTGATTGTATTCTACCACAGCAGACATCCTCAGTCGAGTCTCTTAAGTGCCTGAAATGTCACTGAAATGTCACAAACGTTACATTGTAAAGGTCCCATGTCATGAAAATCTCACTTTGAGGATTTTTAGTATTAATATGCAATCCCCCATCCTGCCTATGGTCTGGGTGTCTGTCTGCCTTTAAGAAAATGAAAGCTCAGATGGGCCGATCTGAAATCTTGCCCCTTATGACCTCATAATGGGCAAGGTTACCTCCCCTTTCTCTGCTTTGAGACCCATGAGAGAGAGACATCATCATCAGACTTCAGATCCAGTATTAAGTGACCACAAAAGTCTATATAAAAGAGACTTCAGATACAGTATTAGGGGACCACTAAGGTCTATATAAAAGAGACTTCAGATACAGTATTAGGGACCACTAAGGTCTATATAAAAGAGACTTCAGATACAGTATTAGGGGACCACTAAGGTCTATATAAAAGAGACTTCAGATACAGTATTAGGGGACCACTAAGGTCTATATAAAAGAGACTTAAGATACAGTATTAGGGGACCACTAAGGCCTATATAAAAGAGACTTCAGATACAGTATTAGGGAACCACTAAGGTCTATATAAAAGAGACTTCAGATACAGTATTAGGGACCACTAAGGTCTATATAAAAGACTTCAGATACAGTATTAGGGGACCACTAAGGTCTATATAAAAGAGACTTCAGATACAGTATTAGGGGACCACTAAGGTCTATATAAAAGAGACTTCAGATACAGTATTAGGGACCACTAAGGTCTATATAAAAGAGACTTCAGATACAGTATTAGGGGACCACTAAGGTCTATAAAAAGAGACTTCAGATACCGTATTAGGGGACCACTAAGGTCTATATAAAAGCATCCATAGAGCACCATGTCGTGGGACCTTTAACCCAGTCTCCAATTGAAAATGTAACAGCCTTAAAAAAATAGCATGGTGAGAAAATGTAAGGCTGTTACATTCTTTTGAAGCTGTAAATTAGGGGTTAAAAAACAATTTCAAACTATTCCTGTCCTACCTGGCGGTAGGCTGTAGTGAAGTATGCTGATCTATTTCTCGCGATACGAGACGTTTTGCCGCAAACATGCTTCAAATAAATGTAACAACCTTACATTTTCTCGCCATGCTATTTTGCAAGGCTTTTACATTTTCAGTAGGAGACTGGGTTGGACATTTGCTTGGCACCTAAAATGTTTTAAAACTGTGACTGAGTTGTGTGATTACATCATACACCTCTGCTTTATCAGACATGCAACAGGCAGTTCATACTGTCTCGTTATCAAACATTGTTAAAATTATTGCCCACATTACAGTCTGACATTCAACAACAAAAGAAAAAAATCCTCTCTAATTAAAACAAATTACTGAGCAATCTCTTCAGCATAAAGACCTCCAGAGTGCAACAAATAAAATGAACTATTATCTACAGTCTTTATACAGCACCTGACTGACTGTTGTGTATTTTACACTGGAGTGATGCTTGTGTGAACTCCAACTCAAACATGTGTTGCTGTACTTCATGTTAATTACACCATCATGCACATTAGAAAACATTACCAAACCACGTGATCCTTTTAAAACATCCAAACAACCTCAAACCACATTTGTTAAGTGTTTAAATGAATACAACGCCTACATTTAGCAAATGATCTGCTCTTATTGCAACACAATTATTATTATTTTATCCACTGACTTTAAATTGTGAAACTAAAACTGTAGATGTCAGTCGAAAAACATTCAGAAACACCTCTGAAAAAAGTCTTTTAAAGCTTTTTTTTCTTTAGTTTTTTACAAAGTCAAGATTCGAAAAGTAGTTCTTCCGTGTTTTGCTGCAGGGTTTACACGTAGCCGAAACCTGGTTTTAAATCTCCTAAATCGTCCTTAGAAATCCTTTAACCCTTGTGTTGTCCTCCGATTGTTTTAACTTTCCCTGTTTATGAAACATAAAGTATAAATTATCACCCAATTCCAATTCTTCTTAGCCAACATGTTACCACTACTTTTACACTTCTTGTTGGATTTCAATGGTCAACAAACTTCATTTATATGAAATTATACCTAATTTATGAGTTTTAAAAAGCAGACATTATGAATTATTTTGACTAATTGTTAAGATCGGAAGATGTGGAGTTAATAATCACAGGCGGGTACACAGTATGGCAAAGTTTTGTCACTATAACGTTACTGTTTTGAAACCATTCATGTTATATTTGGGCACTTTGGTTATATTTAGAAGCTTTGAAAACGGGTCAAATTTGACCCAAGGACAACAGGAGGGTTAAAACAAAAGCCATAAATGGTTTGATAGGCACACATGGAGCTGGTTTGTCTCTTTTTACATAGCTCAGTTAAGGAAGAAACAGAGTTGATATGAGTTGTTTCACTCTAAAAGTACGCTCGTTTTACATCAACTACATGTGTTCCATTCAAACGCTAATGCTCAAATCCAGCTGTTTATTACATCATATTTTATTGTTGCACTTTATTTAATACTGTTTCTAAATTGACCCTCATGCTCAGAAGAGCAATAACAACAAAGAAGACTGCCCTCCCCTGAAAAACGACCATATAGGTTGTTAGTTCAACTCATATTAACATTTCAAGCGATTTCGCCCTCTAGTGGCCGTAGTATGTAGTAAAAGTATAAGAACGCCAAAACTCAGCCAATGTAGGGATTTTAACCAAAAAACGGAACAAGATTTGGCGCCTTAACGTAACCAAACTGTCACCGCTACACAACGTTAAAAACCACGCCCGTTAAGTTTAGATATGAGGACATAGGAAGGAAGGAGGAGGAATAAACAACCAATACCATCGTATGGTTTGGAGGACTTGTCTGTACTTTGTATGCTAATGTTGCATACAACTAAATATTGACTGCTTTTGTTTGTATGTTAACAACTTTGTGTACTTTTCAATGTACAATATGAACATTTTTTTTTAAATTGTTATTTAAAAACGGCATCGTTTACGTCAGCTTGCAGTGTTCTCCGCTTTTATTGCATTTTCACACCTAACCGCCACCAACAGTTGGCAATGGGAATTATGTTAACCCTATTCTTGTCCTGCGGTCAAATTGGTCCCGTTTTTCATAAAGTTTATATATCAGAAATACTGTGTCTCTTTCAACCTAATTGTCAAAAAAAAAGAACATAAATAGTTTCATACAATGCTTTTCACAAGTTAAATAAATGATCAGTTCTCTACTTTCATTGCATGTGGGTGTTTATTCACACCAATATACTAAAAGTTGCATGGTTGACGGGAATACATTACAAGGGTTAAATTAAGGGACGTTAAAGAGCATTTCTCTTTTCTTTACCAGAACATCCAGATGTGACAGGTAAGCCTAGCTAGCACCTGAAGAGTTCTGTTTTCATGTCCGAAAATGACTTTGATACATGGATACAAGCAGTCTGTGTGGACTTTGAGAGCATTAGACTGGGTTGTAATTGTAATAAAATATGTCTTATTATAAATACAGAGACGGAACAGCTTGACTAATATAACATGGTCACTGCTTGACTGGTAAGCAGAACTTAAACTACTGAAAATCTGCAGTGAAAGATACAAAGAAGTACATTTTTTTGTTGCTTCGAGGCTACATGCTGTTTCCTTTAGGAACTGCCAGGCAGGGGAATTAAAGGACTTGTTTATCTGCCCTCACACAGACATATATGTACTGTACCTACATATGTTAAGAACATGTAATCACTGGATAAAGTCAATTGTAAAGCCAGGATACCACTCTTTAGGTTCACATGGATATTATGAGTGCTATGAAATGTGTTGTATACCGTCTCGTCAGATTAGATGAGATTTAAACACGGTTGCAGCTGTTTGGTGTATCTAGTGTCTGTTAATATCGTCCAGTTGCAGTCTCAGCTGGGACATGCACAGACATTTTGGGGGGGCAGGGGCTCAAGTGAAAAAGGACACTTCTTATAATTATCCATTATAAAAGCTTTTTTTTCTTTTCTTTTTAAACAAAACATTAAATGTACACAACTCCTTAAAAATGTATTTCAGTTGGAACTCAAAGTCTGAACTCCTGACCTGATATTAAGATTTTTTTTTGACAGGATTGTTGTGCGCAAACAAGATTATTATGTATATATTATAATTTAATAAAAAAATAAGCTCCCCTTTGTCTGTGTGTGCACATGCATGTGACAGCAGCACAGACACATACTGCTGCATTGCCCCACTATTTAAAAAAAAAAAAAACCTTTTTCAAGGTTTCTGATGTTTTTGTTGGCGCTTTTTTTCACTAGATTCACCACTAACCAATCAACTTAATATCGATAGTTTCACACTAAATTCATTGTTTATAAACCTCATTCATATGAAATTCTACCTAATTTTTAAGTAACAAAAAAAAGTCTGAATTAAATTATTTCAACAAATAGTTACAATTGAAGGGAAAATCACAGACTGTCAAAGTTGAGTCAGGGTAGTATTTAGAAACCATTTAATTGTTTCTTCAAATGCTACTCACTGTAATAAAACATCCAATATTCTATGTAAGTACAGATCTGATCCTTGAATTTCTTTGCAAAGAGCATTGTATAGAATCATCCGTGTTATTTTTGGGTTATTTGCTTGAAAGAAACCCAAATTTCTGATGTAGAAACTTTGAAATTGGGTCAAATTTGACCCGAGGACAACAGAAGGGTTAACGAAACACCTGAACGCCAGGTGCCTTTAAAACGCCGGTCCAACAACCACGTCCACTCGGCAGGTTGCGTGTGTAAATGGTTGTCAGATCTCATTTTGGCCCTGAAACATGAGGCCTCTTCACACTTCCATTTTTTCAGGCCTGTTGACCTAAACCCTGCAGGGCGACAGAGAGCGGCCCAGGGATAGCTCGACCTCATTTCACACTTGGACTCAGTAACCCCGAGTTTACACCGAGCCTCGGGTTAAATATATTCACACTCAATAATCAGTATGCTAACCGCAAGCAGCTAGCTGAGACGACTTTGGCTCTGACTCGGATTCACACCAGTGATTTTAAAGGTGCGTTCAGAGTGAACACAAAGCGTTTTTTTCTCGCTTTATTGTGCAATTAGTTGCTACAAATATCCGTTTGACAAACTCCACAGAGGCCATTTGCTGCTAGTTTGGTAGCAACATAACAATAACAGGAACGCCAGTTCTCTGTTATGGTTTCCCCCAGTTTATGTTGTTGTCGTCTTGTGTCTGCAGTGGCGTCATACAGCTGCATGATGGGTGCATTTGGTATGCTCCAATGGAAGCTTTTTAAGATTCATTTGCATGACTTAGTTTTTAATATGCAACTGTTCATCTACTCACATCTTTCCATTGACTTTGGATGCAGTGGCGATTTTATACTCTTTTTAGGGGAGCTCAAACCCCCCTAGAATTTATCTTATCCCCCCCTGAAAAGTTATTATAAAAACAAATTATTTATTTAAATCAATCTTAGTGCTTCAAGTTAGTTTGCAAACTTGTCTGTTAGTGACAGAGGACGAACAATTACAGGTCCAAAGACACATGTTTAATATCCTGTGTTGCTGTCGCCAATGCTATACAGTTTTTACGTTTTATTTTGTATTCATTATCCCATTATCATTTCATTTGATTCTGGTAGTCCATAAAGGGACTATTGTAGTTTTTTCATATGTTCAATATTTTGCGTTTATCCTCTGTTATAATAATAAATACATTCATTCATTGTTATTCAGTGAAATTACTGCTTTAGCGGGGGGGGTGTGGTTTAAAACTTTTGCAAGGCACTGTATCCGTGTCACATTCTCATTAGGGGCTGAGCCTCCCTAAAGGTCTGATCCTAGAATCGCCCGTGTTAGGATGCATTTGCATCGCCTCTGAAATTAGCTTTGGGTTCAGTCTAAACACACCTTAAGACTTTTTGGGGGCTCACCCGGAAAAAGTTGGGGATAGACATGCAATACAATACAGATTACTATATCGTGGGATAAACGTTATTGCCACACCTCATCAGTGTACAGTGAAAGAACTGCTCTGAGTCAGTCCACAAGGTGTGACACTGTAGTCCACAGTGCCTTGTATTGCAAAACATGGAGGAATTCAAATGACAGCTTAGGATCTGTAAGTGTGAATAAACTGGTAGCCTTGTTCCAACGCTACAGCAGACTAACGTGGGTCTTATCCCAGGATTAAAGTGTTTTGGTTCTGTGTAGTCAAGGTTTTCATTCAGTAAGACAACAGCAAATTGCCGATAATGCTCAGCAACAGTTTTGCAGCGACGACAAGGCAGCCTTGTTGGCCTAAGGTACAAAACCAGAGCGAGTGAGGTAACTAAAAATATGGCAATGTATCAGGGTTTTTGTAAATCAGCTGATGATTATACATAACATGTATCCATTGTAGCAGACACCACAGTGTCTCATTAGTTGGTCACATCAGAGTTGTCCTGTGCAGACTCCCCGTCTCTAAACCCATGAAATAACTGGTGGCTGTTTGAGATCTGATCAAACTGCACTTCATTTATAAGAACAATATTACTTTGGAGGTTTGGGAGATTTACATGGGCAACAGAAAGGCTAATTATTTACAAAAGAGAAATAACTTTTACTGTAAGCCCTTATTTGCATGAATAAGACTACTCTGACTTATTAGCATGTCAGTGTGTGGGAATGAAAAACATCCAACAATTGCAATTAAGATGTCAAAGTATCTCTTTAAACTATAAGTGTTATTTCTTTCAATAAAATGCAGTTCTACAAACTGTCACATGTCCAGAAGATGTACAGGCTGAGATGATCTCGCTTTCTTCTTAACTCCTGCCTGATGTCAGGTCATCTAAGAAGAAAAGGTCTCATCATTATTCATCACTCAGCAACATTTAACGCGTTGACGAGACTCAGGATCAGAGACAGGGAGTCTGCTTGGATCCAACGTGGGAGCTCCCGGGATTTAACCCTCCAATCATTAGCGCGCTGATCTGTTGCAGACGAAGCAAAGCAGCCAAACACACCTGTTCTTGTCACGGTACGCAGGATAAAGGGGATTTAAATCTATACCCATGAAAATAAACGAGGATATAAACTGTTGATTATAGCTCTCAGCTTGACTCAAGTAATATTGAATAAAAAACTGTTCAGTTTGACTTCTTAATGATATTCTGATATTCCTTTATTTGATGAAAAATACTGTCCCAGTTTGTACTTATTTGGTTCAGTTTTTTAGTTACTAGTATTATATTTTCTTAAGTACCTTTTGAAACTAAGAAAAGTGTGTTTCACTGTGCATAACTGATATGTCAGAACAAGTGAATTAAAGTATAAATGTTATATAAAACAAAATTAATTTTAATTTAATTAAATTTAGTTTAATTAAACTGGACTGCAAGAGTAAACTGCAAAATCAACATGCCAAAGGTGTGTGCATTTATTTCAGCCTAAATTACAAACGTAAGCATTATTTACACATACTGTGTCAAGAATATTCACATAAAAGCTTCTGTGTTTGGATTTTGGTGACATTACATTAAATCTAAGGTACAAGAGAGGCGTGGCAGTGTCGACTGGTGAAGCATCAGCTAAGCAACAAAAACAAACAAAAAAGTATGAAATATCAACAGGAACCCCAGGAGCTCGACCACATCGAGAGAAAAATAAATACATGAATAAATTAAAGACAAAATAGTTCTGTCCACTCTTATCTGTCTGTCTGGGGTATTTCCTCAGGATTTAAGGATCCCACAGATTTGGAGCGTCTCCCCCTGCTGGACTGGGAGATGGAGCCGTGCTGTCAGATAAAGAGGTGAGAGGTCAGGTTGTCCTATTGGCCCGACGCCCTCGCTGCTCTCTGCTGCTGCTCCAACATGGACCTGATCGCGGGAGACATCATGGCGGGGGACATGGCTGGTCGCAAGGGGTACTGTGCATTTTTACCAGGGATGTAAATGCACTGGAAGTATCTCTGGCCTGTGAACACAGCAATATGACATGGATACTTTAGCACTTTTGCGCTTTGGTGCGTAACTTTTTTTGATTTGATATGATTTCTCAGTACAGCTGTACAAGACTTTCGTGCGCAGAAACTTCAGTGACCACTTCTGAAGAGTCCATCATGTTTTTTAAATCCCCAGTGTCCTCCTTGGCTACTAGCAGCTGCGTAGAGGAGCAGTGGTGGATGGTGCGCGGTCACGGAAGGCTTGTTTCATGTGGACGCGCCGGCAGTTTTGTTGTCATTACTTAAAATTCCCCATGGGGGCGACAGAAACTACGCACTTTAGCTTTAAGTAAATGTACATTGTTACATCCCACCTCTGCTAACATTAGTATTAAGAGCTGAGACTGACGCTGAGATTATAATAATTTCACGCAGCCTCAGGGAGTTACTGGTTCACAAAAGTAAAACAAAATACAACTACTCATCATTTAACTTTAACTTCTAGATCTAACAAAAAAACACCTGTGTGCTCCCTCTTGTTTTCTGTCTGTTTTCAAGATTTCAGCTATCCAATGCAGGCAAAAAGGTAAAAAAAAATTTTAAACATGGTTTGCACGAGTTTATAAGAGGAACACCCTATTTATTTGATACGTTCATCAGAAAGTCACTTCCTTTGCATTCTGAAAACATTTTTATAAAAACTGTAAAATTTCAGCAACTCTTACCTGGTTTCTTCTTTTCTGTCGTATTGTCATCAGTCTGGGTCTCTTCTGCAAGAAATGGGATCAAATACATTGTTAGAAACAGTTGGTTTGTGGGTGCGAGTCTGTGAGAGGGATAGAAGACAAAAGATGGCATGCATGTAAGTAGGTAAAGGATGAAAAACAGCCTGGAAAGAGAGAAAAAAAGAGTTTCATTCCAAAAGGTTGTGATGTTCTTTCTCGCCTGTTAAAGCTGAAATTGAAATCAAATTGTTTCCAGAAATCAACATATATCTCCTTGATATTTGTTCTGACTTGTGTACTTATTTTGTGCCAATTGTCATCAAGAACCAGAAAACTGCAATGACGGCGTCCTATATTTGGATTTTTCCCCGTTGCAATGAAGGTTTAAGTTTACCAGAGGCACTCAGCAGACCTTGAAATAATCAGCATAAAGAGAAACAACTATTAGGATTCAGTGCTCATAAAACATTCACAACCACTTCCCAAATGGGGAAAAAAAAGCACAAATGCAAAATGTTGACTGTGGAAAGGGAGACACATATAAAATTGCAGATGGTAGATCAGTGTCTTATCAACATTTGTTAGCTGCTGTATGTGACATTCTCACAAGAGCCATATAATTACCAATTCATATTTCCTTACACAGATTATGAGATTTCCAATTTCAGTTTGACTCTAACTATGGTTTAAGCAGGAACTCATTTTTCAAAGACTCTGCGTGGGACCTTTTCTGTTGGCTTTTTCTGGTCATGTTCTCTCAAAAAAATGTAACATTTGGGATTTTATCACATAAAACAGACCATTTGACTATTGGTTGGCAGAGTCCATTAAGTGGTTACATCTCCAAAAATAAAGCCCATCTTAACATATCCATGTATGTTTGTCTTACTTTCTTTGAGCATTGGAAACGACCCAAATCCAAAACCGGCAGCAAATTAGACGAACAAACGTGACTTTGCACCAAAGAAATCAAGCCATGTTTGATCACACGCTAAGAAACAGTGTCAGACGTTAATATCAGGAAAATGTGGAGTCACTCGGGGGCAGTGGGGGAGTGTTGATACTCCACTGGATGACTCAATAAGAACAGAACACTAATACCCCAATTTAATGGGTTTTGCTTCACGGATTTAATCAATCCAGCTAAGTATTATTGTTGCTAAATTCATCAAAGGCCGTAATCTCTTCCGATGACTCGAGGCGGCTCAAAAGACCTGTAATCTCGTCTCAATCAGCTCATCTCATTAAATTCTTTTCCCTTATGTTCCTAATGTCATTAAAGCATATTCGTATTGAGTCAAGCAGTAAAGAGATGTTGGAAATTAACTGAATACCTTAAGCTTTACGGGAAGATCTTTTTCCATTCTCTATGAACAACAAGCATATGATATAAAACATGTAAACAAACTCGACATATCTCTGTCCTCCGGGTGAATAAGAAGTACTAGAAGTACTTTCTCTGTTCATCTAAGAAGCTTCATCGGTTTTATTGACTGGTTGAAATACAGCCAGCCAATCACCACCCTCGTGCCTTTCCCATCACCTGACCTTCCGTGCTCAGCTGTTTCACATTTCCCTCATCAGCCTTGCAGGATAAATACCGGCTCATTTCCACTCTGGAAAGATTGACAGGT
Source organism: Percina caprodes (assembly GCA_013375575.1). Classification (NCBI taxonomy): domain Eukaryota; kingdom Metazoa; phylum Chordata; class Actinopteri; order Perciformes; family Percidae; genus Percina; species Percina caprodes. The sequence goes on along the minus strand of JABXJD010000084.1, from coordinate 942,936 downwards.
TGTCTCGTTTTCTTTTATGACTGTGGTGGCACAGTTATTTCTATTGGTTGGATGTGGCTTACCTGCGCCACAGTGCTGTAGGAGGTTAGGGACCCTGACTGAGAGTCTGAGTTTGGGAGGATTCATGTCTTTTTCTGAATGCCGTGACAACGTTTTTTTTCGTTTCTCCCATCAAGTTGTGTAATAGCATAGCCAGGCTGGGGGAACTCATATTAATGTTAAACCTCCATACAGTGAAATGTTCATGCCATGGGACCTTTAAAGGGAAACATTGCCAATTTCAATCCAGCTGTGTCATCAATGTGTGTGCAGTGTTTATATGAACGGTTTTTTCCCGAGGCGTCAGTGCACCGAGCTCGGAGCGAGCAGCCATGGTCTGCTGAAATCCACCAGATGATGCAAAGCGCTTTCAGAGGAACACGGTTTCTCCGAGCTCCGTGCATTAAAATCAGCAAAAGCCCATGTAGTCATGCTTCTGGGTTCAAGCCTGTCATTTTCTGAGCCTTTACAGTGCACGTTGTGTACAAACCGTGCTTGATTTACATCTCCCAAATGTATTATTGCTGTTGCACTTGTTAGTGCGGGACAACATACCCCGTTATCATTGTCATTAGTACACTGAGGCCCACTCTGTGGCACATCAACTGGGTTTCTTTTTTTAGGGTTTTCCAAACACATCTACACCATTTTGGATGCCATAGTTTGTTTACACTCTTCTTCCTGATGACATCCAGCAGGTTGTAAAGACGGTTATGGCGATGATTGGTTGGGAACCAACGTGTGTAGTAGTAGTAGTAGTAGTAGTAGTAGTAGTAGTAGTAGTAGTAGTGTCTTTCGGCCAAGTAAGAATTTATAGAAAGCCTTTATTGTCATTATACACAAGTGCAGTACCTGTGCAACGAGATTGAAGCAAAACCTTTACAGTGTTGACACGAAATATAAAAATATGCTGGTAGTGCAGAAATAAAGAGTGGGGGGGGGGGACCTGGTGCACAGTCCTGATTGCATCTATATACATATAGATGCTCTCAGGACTGTGTACCAGGTCTCTATATTTGCCTGATCGGACACAATTTGTTTCCAACAATATTTGTTGTGCCATCCTAAGTGAGTTATGGATAAATAAAACTATTCACATTTGAGTTCAAAGAAGTGGTAATAGTTGTCATGGTGACTGGATATATATGGCTTTCATACTCACTAGATTGTGATGGTTGTTTCTCTTCATCTAAAATGTGAGGGGGAGAAAAAGGAGAGAATCTGAACAATGTCAAACCTCCTCAGCACACATTAGACCCACTTCCTCCTGGGGAAGACATACCTTGAGCCTCTTTGACAGACTTTGTTTCAGCCTTCTCATCTTTGCCTGCGAAAAGGAGAGGAGAGACAGCCTTATTACATCCTCCTCCGTAATTGTGGTGTACATTCAATATGCTGGCCATATTATTATTATTATTATTATTATTATTATTATTCTCCTCAGTGTAATACAGCTTGGCATACTGATTGGAACACTGTCATGCATACAAGAGGCAAATGTAATCTGCAACTATGCTTGCAAGAAGTGATTTTGTTCTGAGATGTCAGAGATTTAACCCTCCTGTTGTCCTCGGGGTCATATTTCAACCATTTTCAGTTTCTAAATCAAGAATTTGGGTTTCCTTCAACCAAATTATAAAAAAAATATATGAAAATAACGTGGATGGTTCCATATGACGCTCCTCACAAGTTAAATTACTGATCAGTTCAATATTTTCATTGAATTTGGATATTTAATTTTATAGTTAATTTATTAGATATTAGAATTTTAAGAGGGGGAAAGAAGATTTAAGAACAAAGTGACAAATGTGGGGAAAAAAAACACCAAACGATGAAATCGACAAAGACATTGCAAAAAGTAAGAGAACTTTGGGAAAAGTTAGAAAACGTCAAAGTGACAACAAATGTCGGAAAAAGCTTCAAAAACAACAAATGTCCAAAGAAATCAATTTAAACTAAGAAGTTTGGAAAAAGTGTCTTAAGGAGGTTTTAACTTAAAATTTTAATTTTAGAAAAACTAAATGTTGGTCTACAGGAAGACAATATGAGCGTTAACATCAACACGTCTCTAATATACGCTTTGCCAGCTCTTCCCCCGTCTGTCTCAAAAATAATGATTTTGTTTACTTGGAACAAAAATGGCTTAAACTAACACTGTGATGTTTGGTTAAAAAAAGAGAAATTTTAATTCTGGGACATTTTGGTGGTTTGGGGCCTGAGATGTACAGGTATTACCACATTAAGTGCAACGGATTTAATCCAGGCGTTAACCAACAAGTAAAAGCGTACATACACGTGTTAAAATGTACACTTACTTTTCTTGTCGGCCAACGATTTTGATCGTGTTTTGGCTGAAAATAAAAAAGAAATTAAAATGAGAAACTGCAGGTTTCAGCACCAGAGTCTCCAGGCTCAAAAGCTCCAGGAGGTGTGTCTCAAGGGTGTAACTTTGGTTTGAGAAGTGGGGTGGGGATCTGGGGGGCTTCTGCCAAATTTGGTTTTTATTTGAATACCATTTACTGCATTTCTACATAAGCTTAGGCACTATGGTGATACAAAATCTCAGAAATAATGAAGGTAAAAAATCATGAAAGATTCTTCCAGAAACAAGGGTACCAATAGTACTCGTTTCAAATAGAGGCCTATCACAGAGACTGTGTGTGTGTGTGTGTGTGTGTGTGTGTGTGTGTGTGTGTGTGTGTGTGTGTGTGTGTGTGTGTGTGTGGTAACCATGGTTACCTGGTTGAGAGGACGTCCTGGCAAGTTTCTCCCCCCTGGCCTGAGAGGTTACATTCACCTTCTCCCCAGCTTCTAGTCTCGTTCTCAGTCTGATCGGCTGGGGACGTGGTTCAGGATCCGAATCTGTTTAACATCAATTTGACTTAAATTTACATCGCTTGAACCAAACTTCGGTTATGAATCTGCATGAGCAGAAAAGACAGTTTGATTGGATGATCAAAATCAAATCGTAAAAGTACAAAACATTATGTTTTAAAGAGTTTTTTACCTTTCTGGGCTGTAGAAGCCTTGGCTTTGCTCCTGACGGGTGACACTTCTGAGAGGAGCAAACTCTGTGTGTGTGTGTGTGTGTGTATGTGTGTGTGTGTGTGTGTGTGTGTGACTGACTGACTGACTGACTGACTGACACACTGTGTGTACCTGTCTTGTCGGAGGCTGATTTCCTCTTCTGTCGCGCTGCAGGCTCTAACATAAAGAGGAAGAGTCGTGATCAGTGGCCTGAATCCTTTGTTTTCCTGGTACAGTTCTAGCCGATCCTTTACGTGACTATTCCAATTCTGACATCAACCTGTGGCCTAAATAAAAATCTTTTACCTTTCTTCGCAACTGCTGCAGGCTTGCTTTTCTCTTTTGCAGCTGGCTCTGTAAAAACCAGACAAAGGGTGATGCCTTTTAGTCTTCTTATTCCAAAGATGTATGAATAATAATGGCGGGGGGGTCATCCCCCATGAAACCAAATAAAGTTTGGGTGTCAAACACTTAATTTCCAGCACATAAAGGAAAAGTCAAACAAAATCAAGTCCTGGCACTCAAGGTTAATTACAAAAAGTCATAAAAAGGCCTTTTAATAAATAGGGCAAGACGGCTTGAGCCTACCTCAGACTGCAGCGTACGTCATTTGCTGCATTTTTGTGAATTTTTATTCAACAGTTTATTTTGCAAATGTCTCTATTCATGGAAAGAAAATTAATGTCTCCTGAATTGGTCAAAACCTTCTGCATGTTAAAAAAATCACATGTTTTGGGGTTTTTTTTGTTTTATTTTAGGAATCAGGTACATCTCACCAACAAATCTGTTAGAGAATGAGACCTCGCTTAAACCAGACGCCCTAGAAAAAACTAGACTCTTTAATTTTCTTGCTCCTCCTTTAACCCCCAACATTGCAATTTAGACACAATTCTTGTTGTGCATACGTTTTGAGCCCCCATGAACGGTTCTGTTTACCTCTTTTGGGGAGGGGGACAAATCTACCTCTTCTAGGAAAGGCGAGGCAGATTTATTTGCATAGTACATTTCAGCAGCAGGCAACTTAAAGTGCTTTACATAGAACATTAAAGTAGTTAAAAACAATTAAAAATATCAAATATGAGAATAAAAGTTACAGTAGTTAATACACACGACGACAGTACAGGACAATCAACCAGCAATCCTAATCTGGGTGGGATCCTAATCCTAGTCCCCCAAAATCTCTCAATCCACAATATTGTAATTGTGTTGGAAACTTTATATTCTACCAAAATGTCCATTACCTTTCTTAGCAGCTGCAGCAGGTTTGGTTTTCTCTTTTACAGCTGGCCCTGTTCAAATCAAATGCAAATGACTCAAAGAGATAAAATATAAAGGAACACATTAAAGCCGTTTTCACATGATTTATTGTATGTAAAGTAGAAACTGTATATAGAGCTCAACTCCTCCGAGAGACCTTCGCTTCCAGAAGTGAATTTCCCGTTTATTTCTCCCATTGACGTCTGGAAAACAGTGTGAATTAACATTATTTTAGACTGAATCAAGCCGTCCGCTAACGGTTAGCCAAATTAACTGTTAGCTAAACTAACGTTAGCTCCCCGGTGGAGGCTAATGGCAGAAGCGTGGGAACAGATGGTGATTCGTGCATGAGAATCATGACCGCTTCCCCTCCTCACCAGCATGAGTTCCACCAATCAGAGGCATCCTTGTGGCATTGTTCAGGATTGTGGGCAATGGAAGTACTTATCTAAGACATTGCAAATAAAAGACATTTATCTCCAAACCAGGTTGGTGCCCCATGAACTTTTGGCATCTATATAAGCTTAAACAATCGCGTAGTGATGTGGTAGCTGGTTGTAAGGCTGGATCTCATTTCTCTATCTTACCCCTACCCCTTACCCCTTACCCCTACGTTTTGCACGTTCACGTGAGAGTAAGGCCTGTCCCAGTACTCATTTTGACCTAGAGGTAGACGAAGGGGTGTATACCCCTTTAAACTTAGGGAGAACGCAAGCTGACTTGGTAGTTATATAAATTGCGCAATAGGCGACAACGGCTGCCAGATCGACCAGAGAGACCCATAAATAGAATAAAAGTATTTCGGCTTAAATAAGTGATTTAAAAATTCCAACATGTTCTACGGATCCCATTTAATGGCTTATACCCCAATTGCCAATGGAGACATTACATTGTATTTTTACTTGCTGAACCCGATTCTACCAAACGGTCCTTTTACCTTTTTTAGCCACTGCGGGACTTTTGGTTTTCTCTTTTCTCACTGTGGGCTCTAGAACAAAAAGCAAATTAATAAGTGCACTGTATGTTAAATTAAAATGATATCCACAGATGGTTATGGCGTTTTATTCACCTTTCTTTGCAGCGCCAGCTTTGGTTTTCTCTTTCGAAGCAGCAGCATCTAGATTTGGATGATTAGGGTTGGATTATGTTATTCATATCTTACTGCAGTGTGTAATGTCTGTCTGTATATTTACAGTGAAGCACGGCTCAAATTGCTGTCTGTGTCATTTGTAAAAACACTCAAGTGCATGCCATTGAAAAGCAAATGACTTCGCTGTAAGCATAAATTACCTTTCTTTGTTTTCTCTCTGGCTGCTGCCGGCTCTGAGGGATAATTGGAGAGAAATGGCCGAGTAGAGTTAATTTTCCATAATGAATGCATCCTTGCAGTCTATGTACATCATGTTAAATGTCGCAGCTGTATTTATTTACAGGGAATCCTCCAGTGTACAGACAAATTAGGCTTTTTTTAATGGATCTGAAGAAGCATGCGGTACCTTTTTCCTTATTGGCAGACTTGTTTTTCTTCTTAGCAGCTGGAAAAAAGCACATGTTTATTATTGTTGACAGCATTAATTAAAAGAGAAATAATCAAGTGTGATTTTTAACTGGAATGGTTTGTACCTTTCTCAGTGGAGGCAGACAACACTTCTTCCTCAACAGTCTCTGGTTCTTTAAGAGAGTTTAAAGGGTAATTATGATTTTGTGGCTGATGGGAACAACAATATTTGACATTGGTCGGGTATTAAGCAAGTACGCTGCAGTCGGCAGCGGCAAAACAAGCTACAATGGAAGGTAAAAGGGCAATTATCAGGCTTGTATTTCTATTTAACCCAAAATAGCTCTAAAGTCGCTAGCGCTAAACCTCTACCAGACTCCATTTATAAAGGCAATACTTTTAGCGTGTATGGAGCCAATATTTTCACATAACTATGTTTTATTACAACCTAAACTAGAGTTGTGATGGTTGGAAAAGTGTAAAGACAACCCAAAACGGATTTTCATAGTTTTATTTTGTTTCTGTCGACTTTTGAATGAAGTGTATTTTACGATGCTAAAATGACTGTTTATTTACATGGAGTCTGGTGTGTTTAGCGATCACAATTTCGCGGATGTTTTTATGTTTGAATAAAGGATCTTAATCTTTAACAGAAATGTGGACCTCCTTAGAGAACCTTTCCATAATGTTATCAGACACTTAGAATATTAATCTGAGCCTGTCAGTGGCAAAACAAGCACTTTTGTGAAGGTAAATACAAGCAGTCACACGTTTAACTTACATTGTAGCTTGTTTCTCCGCCCAGTTTGGAAAAAAAAAAGTGGTAGTTAAGTAAATCATGAATTTTCTGTTTTGTTTTTTCAAAAGCAATGATTTAATTTAATGTTCCAGGAGTAAGATATTAAATCTGAATAATATTTATCATGTCATGTACATATTCTAAGCCTAAGTTACTTTGTGTTTATACTATAAAGTATGTACCAACAGTATTTTATTACACTTTGATGAAGCATCTTTATTCAAAATTAAACTTATTTTCTTTCATGAAAAATATTGAGTGGCAGCTAAACAGCAGCACATTCTGACTCTATGAAATAGAAAATAGGTTTTATGATGATGGGTTTTTCTTCCTTAACCTATTTCATACTTTTGAGGCGATTAAAAAGTATTTCTATAGCACATTACAATAAAGAAAATTTAAAAAAGTAACTACATTGAAAACCAAATGTGAATTAAAAGAGAAACACATAAATACACAGTGAGACATAAATAGCTCACAGGCTAAAAGTTACGGTAAATGAGGGTTGGCCAAAGACAGCAGTGAAAATAAACGTTTTTTAACGTGGATTTGCATCTTTCTGCAAGTTTGTTCTACCTCTGCAGTGAATAGCACTTTCTTTTTTTTTCTTTTTTTTTTAAAGCATGGTAAAAAAGAAAAATTATATCTAAGTCTGCAGAGCTGTGCACATAAAAAACAGATTTACCTGGTCAAATATGATAAGTTTGCATCTTACAGCAGAGGTTTCTTAAACAAATGTATGTATGCCATATAATTCAAAATGCAACTGCCACATGTGACCTGTTCCTTTCTTCTGTGTGATTTTTGACTCTGCTGTTTTTCTATTTCTATTTAAATTGTAACTGGTGTGCTGTCTAGGCCAGGTCTCCCTTAGAAAAGAGATTTTATTCTCAAGGGACTTGCTGGTTAAAGGTTAAATAAATAAAGTATAAAATCATAGGTAGGTAAGGATTTATATGCCTTTGAGTGACACACAATGTTAGATTTCTCACTACAAGACTGCATATGAGATACCAGTTATGCCTTATGGTTTAAATCTGCACATACTTCTTAAGAATATAAGAATAATCAGATGTGATTAAATCATCTCTTCTCACCCTGGACTGGAGCTACAGCCGGCTGAGCTTCAGCAGCTGGAATCTGGATCTCAGGCTGAACCGGAGCCTCTGGTTCTGTGGCTTCTGGCTGGACTGGTTCAGCTGGCTGGACTGGGTCAACTGGCTGGACTGGTTCAGCTGGCTGGACTGGTTCAGCTGGCTGGACTGGGTCAACTGGCTGGACTGGTTCAGCTGGCTGGACTGGATCCGGTTGAGGCTGCATCACCGGCTGCATTGGTGGATACGGGTGATATGGGTGGTATGGGTGGTACTGTGCGTAGAACGGGTGCATCGGCTGCGGTGGTTGCTGCTGATAAAGAGGCGGTGGAGCTCCGGTGTGGACGGGGTGAGCGGTCAGAACAGGAGCAGAGGGAGCTGAAATATAAATATGTGTTTTTATATATCAGAAGAAGAGGCTGAGAACATGGACAAATACTACTGGTCCAAACTTTAAGGCAAAGTCTTGAATGTTTTATAGACCAAGGTCCCTTAGCTGAAAGACTCAGAATAAGGCCAATACTGTGTATACTGCATACAATGTAGCTGCATGTTAAACTGGGCCGACTGGACGAAAATAAATGGATATTAATATATAATTTATGCATCTGTTTTAATGTTAAACATATGTGGAAGGCACAGTGGATACTAAAGCTAAACCGTTACATTACCTACAGTGAGCTTATCTTCAATGTATACTCTTTTTTTTTATTTTTTTTACTTCAAATACTGCAGGGCAATTGTTAAAATGTTGGATTCATATTAAAGTATATATTCAGAAATGTAATATTTTGAAAAACTTTCAAAACAAGTTTTTGATCATCACAGAGCACGGCCCCTTAATTTTTATCCCTATAATTGCGGTTTTAATCAACATAGAAATAATAACATTAAAAGAAATACATCTAAACCATGACAAGATCTCGTGAATAGATGTTTAACAGTAGATATGGAGCTAAAAATGCCAAAACTGCAACAGATTTTAAGGGGCCGTGTTCTTCCTTTCATCTATATCCAACTGTGACCTCTTTTGTTGGAACTTGTCGACAGGGAGGAGTAGCTCACACAACCACACTATAAAAGATCTGAACTATCCCTTTAACGTAATATTAACTGGTATTATATCACTCAGAGTTGACAGGACAACAGTGTAAAATACCTGACACGGTCGGAGGAGGGTACGGGTTGTCCGTGACGACGTGATGAACTGGAAGCAAAATAGATTTTTGAAGCAGGTTGTCATCTCCAGAGTTATATGACTGTTTATTTCCCCTGTATGATAACGGATAACGGTGTTACTTACCGTACCAGCCAGGCGGGGACGGGCAGTAGACCGGTGCAGGTCTGCAAGGGCCAACTGAAACAGACGAGGGTTGTTGGTTGTTACAGTGTCTCTCCAGGTCACTGCATGAAAGTTATTCTACTAATTATATATATGTATATATATACATGTATATTGTGTGTGTGTGTGTATGTATGAATAGGCACTTTAAATATACCATGAAAATAATAGGTGCTATACCTTCTTCTCCAGATTCTGAGACTTCTTCTTTTTTGGTCTCGGTCTCTGTCAAAAACAATTACCCGGTGAAGAAGAGGAAAAAAAAATTATATTCATAATATGCATATACTCTTTATCCAATTTTTCTTTTTTTACAGCAGTTTCTCTTGTCATATTTAACCTTTTTAACTGTGTGTGTTGAATGGGAGCAGTGTTCTTTCATGGGAGATGGGAAATTGTGTTGTATGTGACCATGCAATGACAAAGTCATTAATTTATTTACTCAGGCTTCTCTGTGGTGGACTAATGGGCCATTGTGTGTGTGTGTGTGTGTGTGTGTGTGTGTGTGTCTCTCTCTCTCTCTCTCTCTCTCTCTCTCTCTGTTCGTTTCCTTCTCCTGTCTGTGTGACTGATGTGCCCCGCTGTGTCTGTCCTCTTCCACGTCTCCATTGTGGGGACAAAACGTTTTGTCATCCTGATTGTCTATACTGTAATGTTACTATGTGCATCTCTTCTGTACACACAACACACTGTGTATCTGCATCGAGGCTCTGAGGACTGTCCAGATTGTAAAGCACCTTGAGGTGTGATACTGGAGCCTGGTTGACGCCAGACCCTTCTCAGTTGTAACTGATATTGGGCTTTATACATAAAATCTGACTTGACAACAGAAAGTCTTCACAAATGAATAGGTTAATATCTACAGTACAATACCTTTTGATGACTGGGTTACAGAATGAGTGTGAAGGTGTCTCATTAGTGCATACCTTTTTTGGGAGCCTTGGTGGGACTCTTCTTCTCCACTCTCCTTGCTTTTTTTATTGTAATTTTAAAAAAGAGACATCTCATTAATTTAAATGATGACAACACTGTGACATAAATTGTGAAAAGGTGTCATTGGAAAGCTAACGTTGCATTTATTCATATGAATTCCTTCAGTTTAAGCTTAATTTAAAGGAACACGTCAACATTTTTGTGAAATTCCCTTCCTGCTGGAGAGTTAGATGAGAAGATTGCATTAACTAACGCTAAGCTCATGCCCGTAGTAAGTGCGAGTACCTCTGAAAGGAGGAGGAAGTTTCCTGATCCGACTGTTTTGTGGCTCCAGTTTTACAATTCTGGGCAGACCTGGATGCAACACACGCACATACTTCACTTTACTCCACTTCATCTCAATGAGAACGGACATATTACACTTATTACGATTCCAAGACAAACAAG